>VUYV01000718.1:167418-184193 GCA_008711295.1 Anarhynchus alexandrinus | reverse complement strand
TTTCACCAACTCACCAGTGCAATAGGGACATAAACATCAATTATGGCCATTTATATAGCTGAACAGGAAAGCACTCTAGGCTGAGCACTGGACCTAAACTATTTGCACACACAAATCAATGTCAGAAATCGGAGGAGAAATTACTCATGTCCTCTGATGACTATATTTCTGTTTCATCCTTGCCATCGTGCTGAATGCATATGAAAGGATTTCCCATGCAGTGATACCTACCCAGTATCATCAAAGTGAAGTCTCAGCACTGCCCAGACAGTGACACAAATTGTTGGGGTACCTGCAGAAGATAAGACAGTGATATCATTAGCAGTCTAGACACATGTAATACTCAGCAAGTAGCACTTTTTGCAACCTCTCCACTGAGGTTTTATTTCCTAGTAGCACTTGTGCACGAAAGAGTGCAGATCATTACATTAGTTCAGAGC
The DNA here is from genome assembly GCA_008711295.1 of Anarhynchus alexandrinus. Classification (NCBI taxonomy): domain Eukaryota; kingdom Metazoa; phylum Chordata; class Aves; order Charadriiformes; family Charadriidae; genus Anarhynchus; species Anarhynchus alexandrinus. The sequence goes on along the minus strand of VUYV01000718.1, from coordinate 183,753 downwards.
TCTAGAAACATCTATCTCAGTCAGAGGATGGGTTGGGCTTGGTGGGATTGCAGATGCACAACTGGTAACAAGAAGGAATGACGTCGTTTCAGGTCATTATTGTTCAAAGTTGTTGCCCTGCGTCTTGTTGCATGAACATTAAAACTTAGTCTGTACACAGTAAAAGCAGTGACATCAGCTTCCGTGTCTAGAGCTCCTGTAATTATGCAATAATTGGAGAGTGGCAGATGTTGAGCTGTAATGGCATTATTGTATTCTTTGTATTCTTATGTAGTTTTGTTATAAATTATTTGCATATATTGCATTTTCTCCGTTATTGTCTAAATAGCTGATTTGCCTTACTTACACAACCAAAAGAAATCAGTAGAGCATAGTTTTCCATTACTCACAAGAACGTTTCACTTTTTTAATGAAAAGACACCCTAAACCCCCCAAAGAGAATATTGGGAGCAAGAATTTAATTTCCATTTCAGACATCTCTTTACTTTTTAAAAAATGCATGTAAAATATATATTAAATCAAAACAGTAAGAATCCAGTGAGAAAACTCGATTTACTTTCCTTTCTGAAAATGCTAAAAGTGTGGTTTTTCAGTGGAATTACTTTTATAAAAAAACACGGTCTTGCGAGGAAACTCTGGGTAAGTTCAATCTACATTTTACGGCAAATAAAACCTTTGACTATGACATTGCCTACATTTATTCAGGCAGCACTGGAAAGATAAAGTGCTAAAAAGCAAACAAAACAAGGACCTTGATAACCCCAGCTTGCAGCGGTGAATGAGACTGTCATAAGTTGACAGGAACAATTATGTTTCATGCATTTTGCAAGGCTGTGTTGATGTCACATTAATTAGTCATTCAACTCAATCCACTAAAGTGAGTCTCTGTCAAATCTCATATTCCTGCTATCAGAATTAAAAATATCCCTGTTAGACCTAGATGACTGATTAAGCCCTCCTCCTTTAAAAAAAGCACACAGAGAAATATTTGAAAAGAAAATGGTAAAAAGAAACAAAATGACAGGCTTTGGGGAGAAGAAATCATGCATATTTAATTTAAATTGAAGTCTGCTTTTCTCCCATGAGAATACTTAGAAAACATTGAAATCTTTGTGAACTTAACAGATGCACAATAATAAAAATAATCTTTAAATGTCAATCATGGATCTGATGTGCTACCTAGTTTGCGCTGATTTGCGCTATATAAGTTTTGATGGTATGAATAGTGTTCCAAAGCTGAAGCACGGGCAGAAAGGCAGAATTAGACTAAATGTGTCATAACAATATAGTTTAAAAAGCACGTTTCAGGTCAGCTTGGAGTTTTGAACCATCTGCTGCATGAATATACATATACATTACTTTTCTTTACATTGAAAGATATATATATATCTTCATCACCTTCTTTTCAGCTTCTGAGTAACATCAGAAAACAGACAAGCCTCAAAGGCTGAGAAGAGCTATTCTTGCTGACTGTGTTTCTGCCCTGAGTAAGGAGCAGGCATTAGGAGAGATCTCAGGAAGACAGCCGTCTATCCGGAGATCCTAACAGCATATTGCATATTTAAGAGGAAAAAAATTGTTTGGATCGACACAGCCATATGTAGTTCTCATTAATCAAATGAGGACACTGATGTGCTCAGCACATTTTAAGAAACAGATAAACATCCAGATGCCGCAAAATGCTGAGCTTTTGCTTATTGCTGCTTCAGTGCAGCTCCCTCCCCGTCGGCTCTGGGCTGCGGGAATGCTTTTGCATTCAGAGTCTGGAAGAGTTTCTGTTCTTGCAAAGTGCCAGTTGCTCCTACCAGGTCAGGGAAACTGCTGTTCAAGTTGAAATATGCACGAGCTGAGAAAATATTGCATTTAAAACAAAACAAAACCATCTACATTTGGAGATTCTCTTACTGTTATTAATGGATGTTATTGATACTGCTTTGAACACAAAGTGGTGTCTATAAGCTGAACAGCTCGGTCTCATTTATGGTATTCAATTTAAGACCAAATATTTTGAGGATGCATTATAGAATGAGTCTATCTGGGTAGTTCTTTCACTATAGAGACTGATTATTTTTTTAAATATTCAGTTAATATGCTATGTCGCAATATTCTCACATTCAGACAAACCTAAAGATATGAAATTTGTGCAAACTCTATTAAAGGAACCCAACCTCTGATTGATGTTCAGATTGCAAAGATTTGCACATTGTTTTCTTTTATAGTTGTCAGATTTTCACACACATACCCCCCAAGTTCTCTTTGAAAGCAGCCTTATATCTCAGCTATAATGTGATTATACATCTGTGGCTAGTACAGAGGGAACTTTGAATATACTTTTCCAATAGTTTCTTTTCCAATAACCTTTTCCCATAGCCATCCTTTTCCAATTGCTTTTATATGCCATTGGTTGTTTCCGATTGCTTGTTCTCTTCTTTCTTCTCTATACTTTTGCTCCTGTTGTATTAAGTCTTTGCCAAGACATGAGAATTTTTGTATATATAGAGCTGTCTCAGGAGGGAAAAAACAAAACCAGCTGTGGATTACTTGAAGGTTCAGGTTACACAAGTATGTCTTTTTCAGAGGAGAATAGTTTGAGGTATGTGGTTTATATGTAGACTTTACACATAAACATACAGGATTATTTCCAGATTATTTCAGAAGTATGTCTGTTTAAGTATAAAAATTGAGTTTAACCTTCCTAGGGTACATTAAAAATGAATGTTTTCTTCTGCTGTCATCATCTGACTTCTGCACAAAAACGTCAGCAAAGAACTGTTTGAGTTAACATGTTGCAGGAATCAATTTATATCCAGAAGGCCAGAACAAAAAATAATTGCACTGGTTATCATCGTACAACTGGCCTTTCTGAAACAAATCTTGTTTCTTCCCATTGCAAGTTTCCATTTCCCATCCAGGTAGGATGAGCGTATGTGGATACCCTTTGGATACATTTTCAATTTAGCTATTATCTGGAAGAAAGGCAGAAATGAAGTCTTAGAAAATGGACTAGATTTCGCATTGCAGATTTGATTAAACTGAAGAACTTGGCATTAAGATCATATTTTGTAGAAGGCAATTCTCGGTTGTGGACTGCATCTCTGCAAGGGATGTGGTGTCCTCTAGGTTTCATTTTAAGGCTATTCAGACAAAAAAACACAACACATTTTGGTCTGCAGTGCTACTTCTATACAAAGACTAAAACTATATTTTGAAAATGTATGTGGAAATATCAGATGGTTGGTGGAGTGGTCTTGCACACTGAGACACGTTTTAGAGAAGAAATGTCACGTACCCCAGCCAATAATAGTGTACCAGTAGAAATATCTCCTCTCTGGGAAAAAGGTTTCTACCAATAAAGTGAAAAGGTACAATCCCTCAATGAAAAGCCAGAAGTAGTTGGACATGACACAGTAGTGAAAAAACACCATCACTGCTTTGCATTCCACCTGCAGAGAATCAAGAAAAACAAAGTTATTTCCACGTTGTTTCTGTCTAACAGGTAGAGAAAATGCTTTCAACCTCTTCAAATCTCTTATTGGAAAGGAACACAGCTGGGACTGGTTTTATGCACTTCTAATAGTAAAGTTTTAAAAGCATGAGAAGAATGTGAGGTGCCACTTAGAGAGCGAAGCTTGAAAGGGCAGGTAGCCAATTTTACCAGTGGGAGGTGGTCAACCAGCGTCTGCAGACGGCTTGAGAATGTCTCGAATTAGTGGGAGTTCACATCGCCAATGGACGCTAATTGCTAGATTTAAGCCCCCTTCCAGGGATTAAGTGCAGAGAAGAAAAGAATCCAGTTGTGTATTGAGAAACCTAAGGAAGGATGTGAAATGGCAGGACGATTGTGGAAAACCCAGAGTGGGATCGGAAAGGATGCACCCTCCTGTGTGCAGTTGAGAATTGNACCTTATCGCTCTCTACAACTACCTGAAAGGAGAGTGTAACAAGGTGGAGGTTGATCTCTTCTCCTACATAACAGGCGATAGAACAAGAGGAAATGGTCTCAAGTTGCACCAGGGGAGGTTTAGATTGGATATGAGGACAAATTTCTTCACCGCAAGGGTTGTCAAGCATTGGCACAGGCTGCCCAGGGAAGTGGTGGAGTCACCATCCCTGGAGGTATTTAAAAGACATTTATATGTGGCACTTAAGGACATGGCTTACTGGTGGTTTTGGAAGTGTTAGGTTGATGGTTGGACTTGATTATCTTAAAGGTCTTTTCCAACCTAAATGATTCTATGATTCTATGATAAAAGCCTTAGGTGGAAACCAAGCTCTACCTTGACTCTGTGAGAGTAGTACACACTTGTCTTTCCAGTGTTGCATCCCAGGGAGAGATTATTAGTCCTAAAAAAGCAGAACTTTTCAACAAATCAGAGCAAAACCAGTGTATAAACTGGAAGGTCCTGCCTGGGGCAGTGGGAAGCTAACAATTTTGACTGGTTCTCACTTGCACTCCATCCTCTGGGACAAATCTACAACCAATATGTTTAAAACACCAGATCTTGAGTTTCTTCATGGAAGCTCCATCAGGGCCGAAGATCTGGTCATTAGATGCCTGATTTTAATGTGCTTTATGCTTCAGGTGTTTCAAAACAAAGAGGCAGGTGCCACTGTTAGAAGAGTGGTGTGAACAAGCTACAGATTTAACATGGCTTCAACTTTATAATGGAGAAGAATTAAAAGCAAAAACTAGTTTCAATGACAAATAAAAGGCTGACTAAGAAACTACACAGCTGCACTTTCCTTGTGGAAGGCGCCCATAGGGAATTTAGCTCCTAACCGGATGGATAAAGGAGATCTCATTTTGGGAATTCACTGTAATTCCACCATAATTACACCCGTTGAGCTGATTTATCAAATCAAATACTAGCTGTAAATGTGAGAGGAAATGGGATTTACATGCAATATACAGTTAAATACATCTGTGGGAGATACTGCTTTCCATGAAACCACACACTTCAGGGACAAACACATGGTTAATACTAATGATTTTTTGAGAGTATGACTGTCAGGGGTATTTTCAATGTCTGAATGGTCACTTCCTTTACACATGACTCTGCCACACATCCAGAACAAATAAAGGTCTGGAGAAAAAACAGACCTTTAGATGAAGGAAATTTCTTGTGTCTGCTCTCATCCCACCTATCACTATGCAGATCCGTGAAAGGGAGAAACAACCCGAGTAGCGTCAGAAACCGCAACTTGTAGGTTTGTCCTAAAGGACAGACCGCTGGACACCGACGACGTTGTGAGGCAATACCATCACAGCTTTGCTGGAGGGAAGTTTACCACCAATTACCTTCTCTCCCAACAGCTTCTCAGCCTGTGATACCCAACAGACTGCTGCCTGCCTCACTATTTTGTTGTTATCTCATGCTGAAAAAAAATAAAGGAAAAGGTTTTGGTTTTGGTTTTACTTACCGTTGAGATAAAACAGTGGTTGCCGTCCTGTTCAGCATAAAGAACCCCATCTTTAATGAATACAGATATTGCACGTAGGATGAATGAAACAAAGAGGTTCATGTGGATAAAATTTCGAGTGCAGTGAAGCTTCCTAGAGAGGAAAGAGCAAGGGAGAGGAAAAGAAAAAAAATCAAAAAATACTTTTCTTTTGTGAAAATAGCATACTAGGCCTATCTGCACACATGGCCAGAGCTCCCAGCACCTTGATGATAAGAATAGCAACATCTGAAAGTCAAGAATGTGAATAATACTGACCCTAAACCTGACCAAGAGGAGGATTTGGGGATTTTCCTGTAAAAGCATGCGGGGTAGCATAAAATAGACCCAGTCCAATGCAGCTTCTGCAGTTGCATCTACAGTCTACTGAAATGTGGCTACTGGAGTGTGTCAAAGCTGGGGGAGCAACTCTATTAAAGGGCTGTCTCCCTCTTATTCTACATCTGGTAAGATACAAGCTTAAATATTGTTTTGGGCCGATGAGCTCCGGTCTCTTCCCTCCCGTGACAGAACAGCTCACTGCTCGTGTCCTGACTCACCTGAAACGACACAGGATAACCATGGCAGTGGTGAGGGAGACAAGAGAAGTGCTGTATCCAACCGTGTACAGAGCCTTCACAGAGAGATAGTAGTAATCCTTGGGAGGCAAACAACACACAGTTAAAGGGTTCATCTACGGTCACATCTTCTTTACCCTGTCAACATGCAGGGGGAGCCAGAGGCAGGATTTGTTTCTTGAACAGCCTGGTTGTTTTCCCCTCTTGGTTCCCCCGAGACCTCACTGCATATTAGAGCATTACTCTATGGCTGGCATGCCCTTGGTTCTGCATACTGTGAAGCTCATATGTCAGTGAGCTAGCAGAGGCTGTCTATATTTCTTTGACCACTGTGCATGTATCTGTAGAAAAAAAAATAATCGTTGGCTAAGGGATCCTTCAGTCAATATGGGAAGAACTGGGGGCTTCTAGAAATTACAAGCTATATCAGCAGTAAACAAGCATATTCTGGAAATATTCAGTATAGAGCTAGGAAGGATTTAAATCTTTCTTCTTCTCACATTTTTATGCCCGTAAATATCTGATTGTTTCATTCTAATCACCATGAAACCAGAACATGGCCAGAGGCTGGACAAAAAGCAGCCTGCTGCTCTCCCCCTTCATTTGTTTTTAATTATAAGATAAGTTCCCACCTGGTTATCGGACTCTGTTTCATTTTCATCAAAGCCACAGGCATCATAATAATGAGGAAAAGGTTCAGACCAGCCATCTTCAGTGCAATTTCTGCTGATGTCCCCTATGTCAAGTACAGTTGGGAAGGTGACATTGCTGAAGCAAACCACAGGACATACCCTCCCTCCCCTTGGTACAGGACCAAAGAAAACCCCACAGCACCACTGGGGTAATATTTATCTGGCTATCCATAGAATACTTTAATGGTATCTTTAATGACATCTTTAATAACCTAGTTCTAAACTAGGTGCCTACGGATGTCTACTACTACAGCTAGTCATCACAGAGCAAAAAAGATTTAACCAGTATAGTCAGTGCCTCCAGGCCACCAAAGATCCCATTCCCAAGTGGGTACCTAAACCCAGGAGTCAGCTAAATGTCCGTTTCTCTCCACTGACTCCGAAAGGCATCCAGGGAACACAGCTTTGGTGTAGACATCTACACTTCAGACGGCTAAAGGTTAAGTCCAGTGCTTAAATATAGGTAGGCACTTTGTGCTATTTAAGATAATCTATATCTGAGGCATCTGCATGGGGCTGGCAAGAAAACACAAGGCTGACATGATTTTTTGGAGCAGCTGCTGGAAGGCAGGCAAGATACTGTAGGATATGTAAAACAGAGGTTATATGTCTATGGTGAGGCAGCTGGACTGTTCTCCAGTCAGATAACGTGTATGCCACTCATGCATCTTCAAGCCTAGGCTCTGATCTGAGAGTGACTTTGTGAGAAGGGTCTGTAGGAAAACAAGGGAAAGATGGGGTGGGAATCCCACCCCTGCCTCTGTCTTCAGAGCAGTATGCTCATTTACATCTCCAGATGCCCAGCGCGGCTTCAGCTGACAATTTCAAACCTCTTTCAGAGCTTCTCACATTCCTCTGCTTATTTTTCATTCCAGTCCCAGTTTATAACCTTACCCTAAAACAAGTGTTTGCAAGGAGGCTCAAAACTGATAGAAACTAATTTTCTTTTTCTCTCTTTTTACTCTAATTGCTTGGCTAATCTCATATAAGCACCAGCTCCTAAATGGCTGTCGCTGACACAGTCAAAAGGCTTAAAACTGTATAGGGAAAGAAGAGCTTGGGGGTAGAAGAGGAAAGTGTCTCTTGATGCTCACTTTGTTGCTGAGGCTGCCTAAGGTGGGATGGCCCCCGTGGCGCTCTTTTTAAACACCATTACTCTTGCCAGAGCTCAGTGACCTGGTTGAAAAATTAGAGCTGGGCTGCCGGCTGCACTTTTCCTCTCCAGCACAATAGCACAGTTTCCATTTATCGAACTATTGCAGTTTTTGGAGTTTGAGCTGTAACTTGACAAAAATTGATGGAAATTTCCATGTTGTTTTTTGTTGTTTTTTTTTTAATAAGGTTGTGCTGCTTTGCATTCTTAGAGCAGTTTAGTCAAGTAGCTCATAACACTAGCAGTGACCTTATTTTTAGAGAGTCTGTTTGCCATCCATGCAGCAGAATATATCTGTTTAATCACAGCATTCATTTAAGAACATTACATTACTTGGCAAATATTGGTAAATTACTCTTGCACATTCATCCCTAGTTTTCTATGGAAAATAACCACTTAATCATGGTGTTGACTTTCCTTAACACCATTTAGTAATTACTGTTAAGCAGGTAGATATAATTTACAACATACTTGCTAGATTGCAAGACTCAATAGTGGGGGAATAAATTTTCATAATACTGCTAAAAGTAACACACCAGAAAATGTGTCACCATAATTAGAACTCATTTGAAAATAATACCTAAATGGCAGGAGAAAAAGCTTGGAGCTTCCTTTTTAACAGCGTTAAAATAAAAAGGGAAACATTCCATGGTTCTGTTTCTTACCTAGGGGAGTCTGGGCTGTGCTTTCCAGCAGGTCATAATCACCTATAAAAGTGGAAATTCGGTATGAAATTGTTTTGATTGTGTTTTCTATTAGGACTCAAACTGGCCTCTGCGGAAACCAGTGAATAGGATCCAATTGATTTTTATTTGTTTGGATCAGGCCCAAAGGCAATAAATACTTGATTTTGTCTTTTCAGGAAGTAAACACAGTTTTACTTGTGAGTTTAAATCAAAGCTGGACCTATAAAATTAAAAAATTGCTACTGCAAGCAGAGAGCACATGGCTAAAAACACATACAATCAAACTAGGACCAATTTTATTGAAAAAATATTAAAGTCAAATATTATATCCTTAGAAATTTACATTTATAAACCATAGATATTGAAGGATGGTCAGTTTTCACAGAATTAATGAAAAATTATTTCCATTCATCAGTGACCAAAGGCAATAATTAACTGGTTTTAAGTAAGATAGTTTAATTTTGTGGTTTTAGGTTAGGTCACATCGACTTCTAGAAACTTACAAGATTTTTACTTTCACTTTTTATCACCGTGTTACAATAAACTACGTGTATTAATTATCATAATGGTTGATACACAAACAACTTTCTAATAATCTGATGTTATTACGTGCTCTACCACAATTTTTGAGAACAGAGGTACGTAGGAGGTAGTCATCACAACTGGTTCTTACCTGCATGGGTTTGCCCCAAGTTATCTACTTCCCAACCTGAAATTAGAAGAACAAAAATAATTAATTTAACCTTGATAATAGTTTGCTTCCCATAAGAGGACGGGATGTAGCAGTGCCCAGAGAACTGCAAGAAAATTTTGTTTAAATCCTTTTTTTTTCAAGATGAGACTGTATTATTACGGTTGAAAAGTGGTTTTCAGAAGACAGTCAATTGCATCGTATTGTTAAATCTCCAGTTATCATGGAGTTTCATCATAGAGGATTCATATCCTCTAGGAAGGATATGAAAAAGAGTTGAGGGAACTTTTTTGTCGGCTGTTTTTTTCCTTTTTTTCTTTTTTTTCTTTTTTTTTGGGGGGGGTGGGGTGGTCCAAAATAAGAAAGACACACACATTTCCAAAATATTATGCTGAAACCTATGCTGATTTGTATACCAAAAATACAAATGTTACAATAAGAAATCATAAAAATTCCTGTTTGCATTAAAAATTTTCCTTTTCCTTCCTTTTGTCCTTCCAAAATAAAATGCTGGCATTATCTCAAACCAATCTCCCACCCACCCTACCAAGTACTTAACCCGAATTACACTGAAGGCAGACTTTTCCTGAATCCTCGGTGGATTTTTGGCTCAAGTTCAGTGTTGGGGAATGCATAAAGAGGAGCTGCCCTAAGCCACCGAGTGGTGCTGCTGCGTCGTGGAGAGAGAGATGCTGACGAACCTGACAAAGCTGTCCGCAAATAGCTCTGCCAGTGGTCTACCAAGCAGGGAAAAAAAAAATTCCAACGTTTCCTTGACCGCTACGGTAGGTTAAATGTTTAGATTAGCTTAGCTCTGTATCCCCTGGGGTAACCACAGGGCTACAGGTTGTTGTTCTTTAACCCTGAACATATGGCCAAATCTTAACTAGGGATTGGAAAAGCCGTTCACCAATTTGTATGAGAGGGTTTTTTTATTAAAAGTGAAAGCCAAACAACGATTGATTTTGATCCTATGGGAAAAGAGAAAGACAGCATCTAAGGAAACAAAATATTAAAGAGACTCTTTCCAGCACAGCATAAAACCCATTTTATATTTTATACTTTTTCAAATTCTTCATCATGTAATAATTTAAAATGCATGGATTGCTCTCCTCTAAAATAAATCAGATGTGCTTTTTGATCTCCTAGGACAGAAAAAAAGAGGATTTTGTGTGAAGGTGATGGTGGGAGACTAGAAAGCTAAGCTGAAGCATCAGGTAGGCTGTACTGTGTCTTTGAATGGACGTATTCAACATCAGACCTACACATTCAACCCACCAGTTACTCTGGAGGGTTAATCCTGAAAGCCATGATGAGGACACCCTTGGCCTCCTGGCTTCTCTGACCAACTCCAGCTGCTTTCAAGATTCCACATATGAGAATTCTCGGATGTTTGCAATTATTGGGTAGGTGTACTAATTCTGAAGAAAAGTCAGCAAAGCTCTGAGCAAACATTTTCCAATGAAGATTGTTCGACCTGCTACATCAGGCTAAATTAGCAGATGCTGCAGAAGCGCTGTGACTGTGCTCCAGATTCTTGGCAGAATAACAAGAGATGCCTCTGCAGAATATTTTGGAGAGACCTGTTTCTCTCCTAAGCTTACCAAAGCCCAGGTTTACTAACAGGGGTATAGCTCAGATATAGATGCCTATGTTGCTAAAATCTGAATTCAGGATACCAACTTCAGGATACCCTGTGGGAATTTTTACCCGTGGTAAAAATTGTCTTTCACAGTGTCTTTCTGACACTCAGATCAGTAGCTCGTAATAGAGTTGGTTCCTTACATGAGGTCACCTCACTCAATAGCCTTACCCGCAGAAGCAGGTTAAGAAGAAGCTGCAAAAAACCTCCAAAAAACTTTTCAAGTCATAAAAATACAGTTTTACTTGACTAGTTGTATAGCATGGCTTAAATCCTGAAATGTGATATTACAAACTTTCCAGGATTCTTGTTGGAGGAAGACCAGGCCAATGCTAAATAGATTTAAGCCTGATGTTCCTGGTATCCTGGCATACTGCATTGATGGCTCAGAAAAATATAATTTTTGAAATTTAAATGTTTTAAATGTAGCTATTTTTATCTAAAAAGGAGGAAATAAAAATTACCATTATTTCACTTTAAATATGGGTGGTAGTCACACTGATGTTAAAATATTAGATTTTAGTTCATTTCTAATTTCGTGACATCTGTAATAGCAGTTAAAACATCATAATAATGTAGTTTAGTAAGAGGCTCTTTATATTATTTTATATATATATACACCCAAATTATTACTGCATTTTAACTGTATTTAGAGGTTATGAAAAGATTCACATTTTTGACAATGTTTTCTGACTACTGTAGGAGTAAACTTGCCTTTTATGAACATATTTTTCTACATCTGAGTCCTGTGTACTGAAGAAAGTTGCAGTACAACCTTTTCCTATACAGGCTTTTAGACTTGATCCATCAAACTAATTTTCACTAATAAGTTAAGCTACTGGAAAGTCAATTAGATTTACTCTGAACACTATGCCCTGAATTACAACTAACAGTCAAAATTTGCCTTTGAGCGTTGGGATAATATACACAAGTATATTTGTATGTGTATGCATATATATGTATATATATATAAGCACACAATGAGGGAACATACAGCCACCATCTGGCTTTAAATTCCTGCATGCTGCTGCTGCCCTTCTCTCTGACACCATATGTTTATGCATCCTGCACCAGAATATGGATGTTTACATGACAGATAACTGTGCCAATGGCTATGTTTGCTCACGTGTATGAGACTGCGACGGCGTTCATTTGGATTCTTTCTGTTCTTAACATTTAACATGTCCACATATATAGGGACAAAGCCTGAGCTTGTGTTTGAGCTGGGGCTGTAGGAACTCCAGACATAAAGAAGTTCCTCCCATTTTTCAGACTGTTACCCAGAAACAGTATTTTTGTGTTTGTTTGGTGGTTTGGTTTTTTTTTTTTTCACCTGATTGCCTTTCCGACTGTTAAGAGACCTCAGTAAACTTTCTCTGGTGCCAGTGCTGTAATGGGCAAAATTGTAGGGCACCTCACTGCACAGGTTTTCACACGAGTCCTCTCATTGCTTTATTCTTAGGACATAAACGACGAGAAGCTGGTGCATTAGACTTCACTGATGGAGCAGAGAAAGCCCATCAAGATGATTATGCAACAGGCTAGATGAAAGACATTACTTTCCCAGAAATGAAGAATAAATAAAATACGCTTTTCATCTGCATTGTGACTGGAAACCCATTTTTCAGGATTTTAACTCAAGGATTACCTTCATGACTTACATTGACACCTGTGCTCCTCACATGTAGTTAAATAACAGCACAGCCCAAACTACAGAAAGATGGACCCAACAGCAGCTATTAAACAGCGTCTTAGAACACCATTTTTTAGATCAATGGTTGCTCACGTTAGTCAATAAGCTCCTGAGGAAGATAATGTTATCCTTGACAAAGGATGGGTTACCCAGTATATTGACAGTGTTATTCACTGTTTGACCAGACTGAAGAGGTAAGTGTCACTCTTAGGGAAGCAAAGCAAACCTTCCATTAGTGCTTTAACTGTCATTATTAATTAGACGTTATTTGCAGTACTGCTTAGAGACGCCAGAGAAGATCCATCAGAATGCTGAATTGTCAGTTCCAAAGACCAAATAGAGAAACGGAATGTAGAATATATTGCTTATTTCTAATTTCTACAGGAAGAGGTGAAAGAGAAGAAAAAAAAAAGTAATCAAAGGTCTTGCCAACGGCTACCTGTAGAGTTAGTGGCAGAGACCCAGATATTTCATGCCCCTTATTTCTGCGTTTATCAGACTTAGAATCATAGAATCATAGAATTATCTAGGTTGGAAGAGACCCTTGGGATCATGGAGTCCAACCATCTACCCTACTCTACAAAGTTCTCCCTACACCATATCCCCCAACACCACATCTAAACGGCTCTTCAACACATCCAGGGATGGTGACTCAACCACCTTCCTGGGCAGCGTATTCCAATGCCCGACCACTCTTCCTGTGAAAAATTCTTTCCTAATATTCAGTCTATAACATAAAGACTTTCTTGATTTTCATGTGCTGACTCCCAGAAAACATAACCACCTCCTCACCCCCTTCCGACGGATGAAAAATTCAATGCAAACAATTGTTGCTCCTGATGTAAAGTGAAGAGGGCTGGCAAAGCTGAAGCCAAGAAACAGCCTGCGTACGATGAGCCTCGGAGCTCAGCGCAGCCTTTTAGATCCTCTCCTACGTGCCAAATGCGTGCTGGCTGCTTTCGGTGTCAGCTGGCATGGCAACTGCTTTATCTCCCATGGATTTGTTTATCTGAGCACAACTTGCATTTAACCCTTTTGTTCCAGCATTTGTCCCTTATTAGTGACAGGAGGGGAATGAAAGGCTTCCAAAACTATCCTGTCCTGAAACGGCTTGCCCACAGTTTCCCCTTCTTCCTGTTGTTCCCATCTTAATATTATGGGTTGGAGGGCTGGTACACATAGGTAATTCTCCAAAAGGTTGGATTTTGACAGCGTTGAGATCAGTGTGCAAAGGTTTTTACTGGTTTTATCGTGTGTTGATTCTGTCCCTGCAGAAAGTGCAGAGATCGAGGCAGAGAGAGGTTATGGAAAACATTTCCTACAATGACTCGTTACTGCGCTCTCCGCCTATGTGGATAATAAGCTGGTTTAGGTGGGAATCCATTTTTTCCCTGTTTTATATAGCACTGATTAGAAGCCTAACATTCAATTTGTAAATACGAAATAAATCAGTGAGCTCTCACGCCCGACTCCGCGGCATCCACCACGCTATGCCTTTTCGCTCCCTTCCCTCTTGCTGCATGCTGCTCTCACGCACCGGCAATCTGTTCAGCCGGCTGGCAGAGCCGCGGTCGGGAACAGCAGTCTACTTAGCAGCTTTTCTGGGGCTTTCTGAGCTCCCCACACAGCTACAGCTTGCACGCTCTGCCCTCTGCTTCCAATCAGAGAATCACAGAGTGGCAGGGGTTGGAAGGGACCTTTGGAGGTCACCTAGTCCAAGCCCCCTGCCAGATCAGGTTCACCCAGAGGAGGTTGGACAGGACGGCATCCAGGTGGGTTTTGAATATCTCCAGAGAAGGAGATTCCACAGCCTCTCTGGGCAGCCTGTGCCAGTGCTCTGCCACCCTCAAAGTAAAGAAGTTTTTCCTCATGTTCAGACAGAATTTCCTGTGTTCCAGTTTGTGCCTGTTGCCCCTTGTCCTGTCACTGGGCACCACTGAAAAGAGTCTGGCCCCACACTCTTGCCACCCACCCTTTAGATGTTGATGAGCACTGTTGAGATCCCCTCTCAGTCTTCTCTTCTCCAGGCTAAACAGACACAGGTCTCTCAGCCTTTCCTCATCAGAGAGGTGCTCCATTCCTTTGATCATCTTTGTAGCCTCACCTGGACTCTCTCCAGTAGTTCCCTGTCCTTCTTGAACTGGGGGCTCCTGAACCGAACACAATACTCCAATTGCAGCCTCTCCAGGGCAGAGTAGAGAGGGAGGATGACCTCCTTCGACCTGCTGGCCGCACACTTTTTAATGCACCCCAGGAAACCATTGGCCTTCTTGGCCACCAGGGCACTTTGCTACCTCATGGTCAACTTGTCCACCAGGACTCCCAGGTCCTTCTCTGCAGAGCTGCTTTCCAGCAGGTCAGCCCCTAACCTATACTGGTGTATGGGGTTATTCCTCCCCAGGAATGCCCTCTGCCCGCCCCTGTACTTTGGCACACATGATCCCATACGCACACTATCCAGCCATCCGGGTTCCTTCATTATGGCTCTTTTTTGGGGGGGAAAGTGATCCAGAATCAGCTGTTAGGCCTTTACAATCTCATTAACAGGATCTGTAGAACGTGGCAGCCAGGCAAGGTTACAGAGTACATGGCTTCACAGGTTCCCACAGCTTTCCCTGTCCTGTGTGCTTCCCTCCACTCTTTCCAGGGGTTTTGGTCTCTCTAGCCTCATGCCCCATAGAGAAAACTTTAAATTAAAGATTGAAAATCATTAGTCACTTGGAATTTACTTTGTATTGCTATTTGCCTGGTCAAAGAGATTTGTGAGCAAAGTGCTCATACAGAGATAGTACAAAATTAAGTGGTATTGTTCACCGTATTTAGAAATCTGGAAAACTGAGGCAGAGGAAAATTAAGGGTAAGATTAGGAAGTCTGGTTCATATTTCAATGTTTGAAGAAGAACTAAGGACTGAGGAACTGATCCTGCGGGGCAAATTCATCCCAGCCAATTTACCCACCTGAAGGTAAGTTCATCTTTTTTTTAAGTCTCCTCTCATAAAGGGCAGAGACTGGCACTTGCAGAGGGTGATTTATTTTAGGTATCTACCATAGGATGAGCTGAACTAGATGCCGCAACATCTTTGTTACCCAGTAGTTTGTGCAAAACATTGCAGTAGAGGCAGTGATGGACCTGATGTATGTGTCCTTTCTTCTTATATCCCATACTAATTTCAGGGCACATGGTTTCATAACATAGAGACCAGAAGACCCAGTGAATCATGCCTGGAGATCACAGGAGAACACCAATGAGGTCCCATATGGAGAACATAAGCATCATAGTATATAGGGCTGGCTGAAGTGGGACTGATGTACAGATATGGTCAATAACGTGTAAGGGATATTATGACTGTCTTCTTTTCTTCCTCTTTCTTATCAAAAGCTATGAAACTAGCACTGGACTGAGGTCACCATAGCAACTGTTAGGCACCATCTAAACATTACGTGTATCCTTCCTA
Organism: Anarhynchus alexandrinus; assembly: GCA_008711295.1. Taxonomy (NCBI): domain Eukaryota; kingdom Metazoa; phylum Chordata; class Aves; order Charadriiformes; family Charadriidae; genus Anarhynchus; species Anarhynchus alexandrinus. The sequence continues at coordinate 167,723 of VUYV01000718.1, read as the reverse complement.
TGAGACAGGCTCTCACAGGAGCATCCATCAGAGTGCAAGTTTAACGCAAATATTATTGAAGGGTCTCCTAGCTCCAAAGAGGGCAGGGGTCATATTTCAGAGAAAAAAGAAATGTTGCCCAATGGAGACTATCAGTTATGAAATAAGTCCCAGAGAAGAAAGCATATTAAATCACTTTCTTAAAGGCAAGAATGAAAGTGGGCCCACTACACCTAAAATCTTGCAATCAACTGAAACTCCTTTCTCAGTTATTTAAGTCAAGAGGAGAAACAAGAATAGAGCAAAGACTACTAGGAAAGGTTGAA
>VUYV01000718.1:138454-167180 GCA_008711295.1 Anarhynchus alexandrinus | reverse complement strand
GTTGCCCCTTGTCCTGTCACTGGGCACCACTGAAAAGAGTCTGGCCCCACACTCTTGCCACCCACCCTTTAGATGTTGATGAGCACTGTTGAGATCCCCTCTCAGTCTTCTCTTCTCCAGGCTAAACAGACACAGGTCTCTCAGCCTTTCCTCATCAGAGAGGTGCTCCATTCCTTTGATCATCTTTGTAGCCTCACCTGGACTCTCTCCAGTAGTTCCCTGTCCTTCTTGAACTGGGGGCTCCTGAACCGAACACAATACTCCAAATGCAGCCTCACCAGGGCAGAGTAGAGAAGAAGGATGACCTCCCTCGACCTGCTGGCCACACACTTTTTAATGCACCCCAGGAAACCATTGGCCTTCTTGGCCACCAGGGCACTTTGCTACCTCATGGTCAACTTGTCCACCAGGACTCCCAGGTCCTTCTCTGCAGAGCTGCTTTCCAGCAGGTCAGCCCCTAACCTATACTGGTGTATGGGGTTATTCCTCCCCAGGAATGCCCTCTGCCCGCCCCTGTACTTTGGCACACATGATCCCATACGCACACTATCCAGCCATCCGGGTTCCTTCATTATGGCTCTTTTTTGGGGGGGAAAGTGATCCAGAATCAGCTGTTAGGCCTTTACAATCTCATTAACAGGATCTGTAGAACGTGGCAGCCAGGCAAGGTTACAGAGTACATGGCCTCACAGGTTCCCACAGCTTTCCCTGTCCTGTGTGCTTCCCTCCACTCTTTCCAGGGGTTTTGGTCTCTCTAGCCTCATGTCCCATAGAGAAAACTTTAAATTAAAGATTGAAAATCATTAGTCACTTGGAATTTACTTTGTATTGCCATTTGCCTGGTCAAAGAGATTTGTGAGCATAGTGCTCATACAGAGATAGTACAAAATTAAGTGGTATTGTTCACCGTATTTAGAAATCTGGAAAACTGAGGCAGAGGAAAATTAAGGGTAAGATTAGGAAGTCTGGTTCATATTTCAATGTTTGAAGAAGAACTAAGGACTGAGGAACTGATCCTGCGGGGCAAATTCATCCCAGCCAATTTACCCACCTGAAGGTAAGTTCATCTTTTTTTTAAGTCTCCTCTCATAAAGGGCAGAGACTGGCACTTGCAGAAGGTGATTTGTTTTAGGCATCTACCATAGGATGAGCTGAACTAGCTGCCGCAACATCTTTGTTACCCAGTACTTTGTGCAAAACGTTGCAGTAGAGGCAGTGATGGACCTGATGTATGTGTCCTTTCTTCTTATATCCCATACTAATTTCAGGGCACATGGTTTCATAACATAGAGACCAGAAGATCCAGTGAATCATGCCTGGAGATCACGGGAGAACACCAATGAGGTCTCATATGGAGAACATAAGGGTCACAGTATATAGGGCTGGCTGAAGCGGGACTGATGTACAGATATGGTCAATAACGTGTAAGGGATATTATGACTGTCTTCTTTTCTTCCTCTTTCTTATCAAAAGCTATGAAACTAGCACTGGACTGAGGTCACCATAGCAACTGTTAGGCACCATCTAAACATTACGTGTATCCTTCCTATGAGACAGGCTCTCACAGGAGCATCCATCAGAGTGCAAGTTTAACGCAAATATTATTGAAGGGTCTCCTAGCTCCAAAGAGGGCAGGGGTCATATTTCAGAGAAAAAAGAAATGTTGCCCAATGGAGACTATCAGTTATGAAATAAGTCCCAGAGAAGAAAGCATATTAAATCACTTTCTTAAAGGCAAGAATGAAAGTGGGCCCACTACACCTAAAATCTTGCAATCAACTGAAACTCCTTTCTCAGTTATTTAAGTCAAGAGGAGAAACAAGAATAGAGCAAAGACTACTAGGAAAGGTTGAAACATCTGTCCATGCTGCACCTACAGTGATACTTCACTGTATTACCTTTTGCTATCCAAGGGTTCTCCATACTACTGTGTTCCACACTTGCGTGCTTCCCAGAGGAGCATGATTTTACTTTCCAGCACCAAATTATATTTCAGGTCATATTGTCAAAGGTCTTGAACTGCATTACAGCTTTCCCCTGGCCTGGCCACTGCAGGATGTCATCTTGCAAAGGACCAAGGACTTGATCTTTAGCTGAAATGCTCTCGGTCAAGTTGTACGTTTGAGTATCAGAGGCACAAAGTCTTATGTCCCCATAATTTGGTGGGGAAGGCCATAAAATGTCCTTTTCCTGTAAAAAGCATCCATGAGGCCTTAACTACTTGATTGGAAATGTAGACACCATTACCATTCTTTGATGGCAATATTTTCTTCCTGTTTCCCTCCACACTGCAGATAGATAGACTTTGTGATGCTGTGACTGAGGCGGCATGCTTAATTATAGCTCGTCCTCCTCACTTTGGAAAAGCTGAAGTAATCCCATGGGTCTACTACCTGTGGAAAGCCTAGTGATAAAAACCAACGGGAGAGGGCTTGTTAATCTAGAAAGCACTATTATCTTGGTCATTGGCAAAACATTATTTCTAACATCGACACTTGGTAGGTCTCTTGTGCCCCTTCTTTATGTCATGATTCATTCTAGGACTTGCTGAACACTAAGCAACAATAACACGTATGCAATCTGCAGACAGCTTTGAAGGCTGTCTAAAACCTTTAGCTCATATATATATATATATATATATNAAACCCCAAACTGATACCCTTGCATTGAACTTGCTTCTGAATGCTACATAGGATCTTATATAAAGTGAAGGGTGAAACTAAGGTATGCCCAGAGTCCTGGTTGCTTCAAAGACTAATTAAGCTCGGTTGGCTCATTATTATTCCCATGATGGAACACTATGGGATGGGTCATGTCTATTTTTCAGAGACTACTCCTTGGTTCCAGTGTTTTTCTACCTTTGGTTTTCATGCAGGATGTTGAAATACCCACCAGGGGTGAGATATGCTTAAATAGAAATCTAGACTTTTGCATTGATCTTTTGCCTTGCCTATTTGACAGGCAAATGTAATTTCCAATTTCGGTCTGATGCAATGCTGACCTTAATTTCAGCTAGTAGCAAAGAAATCCTCCATCTTCTACTTCAGTAGAAAATAAGTGCACAATCTTCCAGACATATTTTGTTGTTTCGAAGGGCCCTGATCTTTAACAGTCACCTTCTCTTTTTTTCTATATAAAAAAAAAACATCAATACATACCCAAACAAATAGAAGCCGTTAACTTGCAAATGTTCTCAACAGCTTTCACCTTGGGAAGACAATGACTCTTACTGTCTTTTCACCCAGTTTGGGAGTTATGTACCATTTTCACAATGGTACTTAGTCAGCACTTAAAGGCTTTACCAGGACTGTTTCCCCAGAAATGACACAGAAGGGCTTTCCACATATAAATGTGTAGTGCGGCTTCCCCTCTCATTAGCTCTTCTCTTGTCATCTTATTCTGTTTGATTAGGGGTAATATCTAAACTCAGGCAGGAGGAAAAAACCAGAGCTGGCTTCCCAAATCCAATTAACCCTGCATTCATAAATCCCATTGTCCACCCATGATATCTCTAGTGCAGAACGTAGGAGACTCGGTGTTCTTATGACGAAGTACTTGAGTGTCTCTCTGTGTTTTTAATGGGATCAGTAACAGACTATTTTCAATTTCGTGTTCTCGGGGACAATAAAGCTTGTTGGCTGAGCACTGGAGTCATAAATTCCAGAGTAGCAGCAAGCCAAACACTTTGGTTCAAAAACGTGAGCATAGGATATAATTCCCTCTTAAACTCTATAATACCTGGATACATTCTTTATTCTACTCGATTTTAATTAGGAGCCCTTAATCCTGGTACCAACATAACATGCTTTTTGTGTCTTTGGTAAAAATGATGTGCATTTTCTCCATCTTACATAGTAAACCATGCTTTGTAGTAATGCTTTTTTTGGGTGTAGCAGGTAGTGTCCTAGGCTGAACACCAGATAAACATTCTGAATTACTGGAAGATTCAGTAAGAGCTAATCATATGTATTATTTGGATTTGTGAATGAAAGCATTTTCTCAACATGGGCCATATGGCAATGCTCAGAAACTGCCTATTATCATTTGTATTAGTTTTTACTGCAAATCAAAGATCTAAAAATATGCTCATTTCTCATCTGGCTATTAGGCTTCTTTCAGTGGTCCATTTGAGTAATGTGGCTTTACAGGTTCCAGAATATCTCAGCTGCACAAGACAAAGAAAGAAAAGCACAGACTTGGCTTCTGTAGATTTCCACTGCCAGACAGCATCACCTCTGTCTGGAAAAAAGGGGAAAAAGAACAAAAGAGAGAAAATTTTCCGGCTAGGAGGGCAGATCACTATGCTGGGGCCATCTTTAGGTCTTGCTATGTCATACAGAAATGCAACATCACAGCTTGACACACTTTTTTTTTTTTTTTTTTTTTTTGTTTGCAAAGGTACCTTAGAATGCTTAAAATATTCTCCACCCTGGAGCGGTTGTCTCTGGAATTGGTACTGGGAAGGCACTGGAGAAAGCATAATATACAAGAGCAACAGCATGGAAGTTATGGCTCCCAGTGAAAATAAATTTGTGAATTGATGGACATCAATCAAAGAAATGAATGTTGAAGAAGAAAAGAAATTAATATTTAGGAACGCTCCAGAAGGAAAACCACTGTAAATCCTTAACCTACTAGACTAGAAAAGACTCAGGAGCTAATATGTTTTTTTCATGTGGAGAGATTTTGAGAATTATCTTCTTGTTCACAGCCTGCATCTAAAGGAAATGAAAAATTCTGATGATTTTGGAGGAGCAGAGAGGTGAAATGAAATTTTATAAGGAAGGGTCACCAAGCACACAGCATACAGCTTTCTGTACGACATTGACAGCAGTTCAAATGTTACTCAGTTCAATTGCAGTGAAGGTTAGAGCAAAGTATATTTTCAAATTAAAACCAGCAACAGCTGGTATTTTTAGCTAAATCCATAGGAAGTTTTTCAACAAAGCATCTCTCCAGATGCCAGTTTAGTTGGTTAATTTATATTTTGTAGTATGGCTTTTTTTTTTTTTCTCATTTTACTGCGTATGGAAATCAGACATCCAAGTCAAGGAAGCCAAATTCCTTTCTGAAATTCATAAACAAAAAGCCTTCTCCAGTGACTTCATTCATCTCAAGATAAGCATTTGAGATAGGTCAGAGGAAATACCTTCTACAAGGGCCCAGTGCTTTCCATTTACTGAACCAAAAATCTGTGTGATCAGTTCAGACTTAGAGATATAACTTTTAGATATCTGAGGCCAAGTGAGGTAATTCCTACCCCCTATTCAAAATTAACACTTTCCCATCATATGGTTTGCCTGTTGTTATACAAGCAGTTACACCTACAGGTGCTTTATAGGACAAACTTTTTAAAAGTATAATTTAAAGTTATTGCTGCTCTTTGTAAAAATGATTTATGGTCATCTAAAAATTTTGCTGTGTGAAGAATGAATATGTTGTTAATAAATAGTGGCAGTGCCAACCTAGTTACATATTCTAGAAACATAGCAGAGGATACTGTAACAATCTATAAAATGTGATTAGCTGTGTCTTAGGAATATTTTAGTTATCTAATAACCCTTTCTTTAAGGAACCACCATAATATGTGACTTTTTTCATTAAGCCCTCATTGAAACAAGTATACTCAGCTAATTAAAATTAGCAGCAATGATGGTGAAAACTCATGCTGATTCACCTGGGAGAGTGATTATGGATGTAGATATTTCCACCTTGGGGTCACTAGTGCAAATCCAGCTGGATCTGTAGAGATTTCAAACTACCTCAGATTAAATGTTTATTTATTTATCTAATGAATTATGAATCTTGGGTTTGTTCCTACTGAACAGCTGCCCAAAAACCCCTCAAACCCAGCACTACAAGAGGTAACAGCTGTCACTTTTGTAAATGATCCTGTAAGGAGATAAAAAAGAGCAGGACATATGTTTACACTGGACTGACTACTCCTCCCCCAGGGTCATACTATCACCCTGCTACAGGTCAAATGTGAAGTTCAGGTCTGGAAATCCTAGGCAAATAATTTAAAAATATTATTTCAGTCCTTTATTTTACATAGCCCTATTTATAGCAGAGCTTTTCATTTTATATAAATATTTCTTTTTAATTTTTCTAAAACATATATTACTTTTTCTATTAAAAAAAAAAAAAGAAGCCTTTCCGATTAACAGTTTACAGGTTAGTTAAGCACTGGAACAGATTGTATTGAGCTAACTTTGTCTTTGAGGATGGAGATAGACTAGATGATTTCTCAAGAGTCCTCCTAGACTTAATTACTTCAGAAATTATAACACCGTGGAAAAGAAATTTCATCAGTAAAAGTGAAACGGCACCATATTTCTGTGGGATATAAATAGAAGGGTCCGAAATATCCCTCGAAATAAAGAATAGTTAAAACATCCATGGCAGAGGTGTGTGGGCAGGTTGGCAGTGGGGGAGATTTCCCACACTTCAGATGAACGTGGCACCACTCTCCACAGCGTCACACTGGCGATATCCCTGAGCACTGCATCCAAAACAGGCAGGGAGAGGGAGAAAAGCGGTATGTCATATCACCATGTGTGAGCACACTGTAGCTGGAGGGTACATAGGCAAAGTAGATTACAGGCTACCAAAAAGGAGGGGTCCTAATGGAAATTCGGGCAGGCGCTGTATGAGCAGAAGGCTTCCTGCAGTTATATCAGAAGATAACACTGTATCAGCCATCTGCTGATGCACAGTAAATAACAAAAAAAAGGTATTTTGCCTGCAGGCTGTAAGCATCACTGATAACTGGATAGCAAAAACTTTTGGTTGAGTGTATATCCTGCCCAAAGGACGACCAGAATTGGTTTGACAATCGGGCTGAATGACAAGTAGCAACAAGTCAACAAAAATTGATTACGAAGTCATGGAAAATTGAAAAAAAAAAACCCAAAACAACAAAATCAAACACAAAAATATACCTTAAAGAGGGAAGAATATTTCCTTACCCATGCTAGATACAAACCCTACTGGATGCTGACTTTTTGGTTTTTCTGTTATCACTAACCATGGACGGCTCAGTAAGTGCCATTGTACTCACTGAGTCAATACTGAACCAATATTACAGTAGTAAAGATTAGGTTTAATTATACTGGCTCTAATTGAAGCACATAGAATTACAATAGTGATTATATTTTCATACCTGATAATTTAAAGAGGGACTTATCTTTCCCCGTTCAAAAATTAGGTGCCTAGTTTAAGTGAATTGCCCTTAGTGCTTTCTGCATAAAGAGAGGTATCTCCAAGGTATGATCCACCTCGTGTCTCTTGGAATAACATAAATTGCCTTCTGTGGGCCTCTTTCTCTCCATTGACTACAGATGGAGTCTAGAGGACTTGTATAAAGAAAACACTCGAGTTTCATATGGATAAGTTTAGATGAGGTAATGATCACCCTTAAGTTCCTTTCCATTTCACAAGCACTTGCTTTGGTATCTAGATGAGTTCAAATGGATGTGTTTAACGGTGAGGATTTCAATGGTCCTGGAGCTGTGTATGAAACACTGTCCTCCTACAAACTGTGCTCTGTGTGTGGCAATGGAGAGAAGGTGGATTTTTGACTCAAGATTGTAAATGAATAATTCATTAGTAGAATAATGTTTGCAAAAAAGGATCCCGGGGGAAAACGATGAAGTTGTTCATCAACGGACAGTGCTAATTAAGTGATCTGTAGCGGCCTTGGTGGGTGCTGGGAGGAGATGGAAAAATCTGTGTTAATTATCAGGAAAGGCTTGTTGTTAGCTAACATTGGTGAGAAGACTTAGCCTCTCACAGTCATTCATCTGGGAAGATAATTTCATGGAATCATGGAAAAAAAAGAAGGAATTCAAGAGAACCTCAATCTAACTAATCAATCTATGTATCTGCTGTGAACAGTTTACTATTTATTGTTTCCCCCTGTCCACAAACTCTCATTTTTACCTGGTAAATTTTCATGCATTTCAAAGGTTAAAAAAAAAATCGAGAAAGGACAAGGGGGTTTTGGTATCATGTAAACAGTAGCTTCCACAGAGACTCTTCCCATTAAAAAGCACTAGGTAATATTAAAAACTAGGTCAAATAGTTAGTATTACCACTGCTAAGGCAAGTCCTCCTTTAAATAGCAACTCCACTGAGAGCAGCAGCTAGGTTGTAAACGGATTGAAGCTGGGGTCTAATAGGCTTTGGTTACCAAGCATGGTGAGTGCTTTTGGTCCAAGCCAAAAGTGGTAGCAGAAAGAGAGAAAAGAGAAAATGCACCAGCCTAGCTGACCACCTGCAGTATTTTTTGCAAGACAGGGGACAACCGTGTTAGGCAGCCATGCATGCTGGAAGCAGAAACAGCCCAAATTTCCAAACTTTCATTTGCTTCCTTGGTTGCTAGCACCAGCTGCACGAGGCAGAAGGGTGGGGATGTCTCATTTCCACAGACCACAAAAAAAGGCATGACGGAGCTTCTGCATCTCTCCAGGAATCTTTAATTCCCACTGACTCTTCCCTGGACTCCCAAAATGGGAGCTCCTCACATTGGTCATCTCACGCCTATGTTCTCCTTAGGTATAAGCAGATCCCAGCTCTGAGTTTTAGTTACTTTCTAAAATAGGTTTGAATTGTGCTGATTAGTTATCCAAGACCCAAAGTTTTATTTCTCATTGATTTCAGTGCAGACTCAAGAGCAGAAGATCCCCTTTAGCAACTAGAGTTGGTGATATTTTCAAACTGTATAGTGTGTGAAGACTTTTTTCACACATTCCCTCTCACTCCTGCTCACACACGTATCTACACACAAACATCCTGGTTTCCTACAGCATTTTTTTAAACTGTAACCCAGCTCCACACCTCTGTAGAGTCTTTGATTTCCCCTGATACTGAGTATCTAAGTGAGGTTTTACACTCATGCTGGCCATGCAGCTTTATCAGACAGAGTCAAAAAAAAAACAAAGAGAAAATACTTTACCATCTTCAGAGATGATAAATCTGAACAGTGCAGGACACTTGACAAAGACAATTTCACCCACACTTGCAGGTTTCCAGCACGTGATATTGTCCCACATTCCTGGGCAACCTATAGAAGAGAAGGAGGGATAAAATACGTTAGTGGTGAAAATCCGTTCCTTTCTTCACACTGTTATTGCACTTTATAGTTGGTTCTGTCTTCTATCTGTAAAAATGTGTTTGTTTAAAAATATTAATAGTACCATTTTCTAATAAGCATTCCTGGAATAAAATAATATTCATTCATAGGAATAGCATAAAATATGAAGTTGCATGGCACAGCAATGTCCAGACTTTACCCTGGCAGCAGATGACACTTCTTAGTCCCAGCTAAATCACTCCAAGATACACCAGAAACAAATTTCCCCTACCGCCATGTAGCTATCTTTTAGTATCATTTAGCTGTCTTTCAGTATTGCTGAGCTAAATCTTTAGGCATCTTTGATTTAAATTCTATGCATTTCTGTTGGCCCTAATGCTCATCAAAGGTTGGGATAAAAGACCTGAACTGTAAAGAACCAACCTCCTGTTACAAGCCTGCAGAAAGGAGAGGTGATGGGACTGTGGATGGAAGGTGTCTTCTCCTAGGATATCAGAAAAATTGAGGTCCCATGTGTAAATTGTACATTGTAATTGTAAATATAATAAAAGAGCCCATATCCTGCTTCTTTCTGATCACTATGGCAAACTATGACTGACTTTCAAGAAGCAGCTATCTATGTGTGACCCCTCCTGTAATTCTGTAAACCACCATCTTACCAGCTCATAAACTTCGAAGATTTATCCGGTGTACAGAACAACTCAGGGTAATCTCTCAAATTTCCTACTAATGTCTAAAAAAATGACTTAGTGAAGGAACCTCAAACGGGGAGGTCATCTTCTACCTCAGCAGGAAAACAATGAAAAAATAAGTCTGAATAATTCCAGTGCTTATTTGCATTTGATGTTGAAATCAAACACATAATCTTAACAATTGTTAAAAGCCCCAAATTCTATGATTTTCTAAGAGGTTTTCCGTTGATATACTCCCTCTTTGACTATGTACCAGGAAAAATAAGTTCTTCAGTAAAAGTGGATAATACTTCAAAGTGTCATGCTTTCAGCCTGGCATGAGTACAAAGTAATGAGGTTTGGGTGATCAACTTGTAAAAACAGCGTGGGGTTTATCAGCTTTGGTGATAGTAGCAGATTTCCATCCCTGGAGAGTGCATGCTCACAGAGCTGGACTTGGTGTAATTTTTCCATCAGCTTCAGTGGCAGCGAATCAAGCCCTATGTTTTCTCACAAAATACAAGCCAGTTACTACCACGTGTGGTGGATAGAGCAATTCTGAGTGATAAAGTGTTTGAAGAATTAGGTCAGTCTCAAACAGCACCGTTAGGGTTTTATAATGATGGTGTATGATAGGCAGTTGATAATCGTTCTTTCAAATTAAAGGATGCGGCATCAGATCACACCATGTAATTTAATAACCATATAAAATCCTGATCCTATTAGCTAAAAATCCCTCAGCTTTTCCAGACCCACCAGAATACAATATTAGTTCAAAAATGTTCATTAATTCATCACAGGAGCTGGAAAAAAAGGAATCCTTTACATTTCCCTCTCCTCTCTCTTCCACTCCTACCCCAGGTTGTTTCCTTTGCCAAACGGGGATCTCATTGTATGAATTCTGTGATTCACTAAAAGGTGATTCACTCCAAAAGGTCTAAAGACTGGGGTTTGAAAAGTTTTATGATACAATCAGCGTACTAAAGATGGAAATCAAGATCACATTGAGCGCTATTTCATTTTATTGTCTTTGATATCTAGTGCCTGTCCACTCACTAGGACCATGTAAACATGAAGACATGTAGTAACAGGTTTATAGTTCACTGATGTATGGCACTCAATATGAAAGTAAAGGATATGTAAATATCCATGGTAATAACACATTTGCTTACAAGAGGTGTTAGAGACAATCAAAGTGGCTAATGAGATCTTCTGAGAACCACCTGCTAGCCTTGCTCATTTAAATTAATTGAGTTTGACAGGAATAGGGAAAGCTCTATTGTTTCTTATTATTACTTCAACATCAGTCATTTTCCAAACACTGGGATGGCAATAGATACTGCAAACCAACCTAGAGAAATGCAAGGAAATCCTCATAAACAGAGAATAAATATTTCCCAGCACTGTGTTTCAAATTCAGTTATACCAGGTAGATATATTTTTTTTTTATAGTAATACCATCCAGAGCTAAATAATAGCCCCATTTAAAAAGACATTATAAGTTCGTTGTGCTAGAAAGCACTGATGTGCTGACATTGGGAGACAGGGATAGACAAGCAGAGAATTAACTAGTTTGCCTGAGTTACTAAAATAAGTGAGTGATGGAGATTGGAAAAAATTAATAATCAATGAGAACGTTGTCTGATCCTGCCTGGAAAAGCATATTTGAAACAAACAATTTATAAGAGCAAAGAAAAGAATGAAAAAAAAAGAATATTAAATGTGATAAAGGCCAGCGTGCACAAGCCCTTACATTTGTAAACCACGATACAGCCAGCAACTCCTGCTGGGTGAAATCTGCCCACGGAAATCAATGTGACTTGAGTGTGAAACTGCACAGCGGGGTTCTCCTCTGGCACTGACGGTATGTCTCCTTTGCCATGGGATGTAGGGATGCCCAAGCTAGCTTTGAAAGAGGTAGCTCAGACACTTCAAGCAGCAAGGTGCAGCTTCAAGTGGGCAAATTTTCCAAGTTCTTAGCACGTCAGAAATCAGTAATAGCAACAGATAGTTTTAAAGAATAAGATTTCATTTGGGCCAGAGTGAAAAGTGGTGGTCTTGTTAACGGGTGGTCTTGAAAACAAGACACCTTGCAGAAAGCACAAACTCTGCCTTCCCTTCCCATGCCTGCATTGCAACCTGCAGACTGAAATTCATGTTTGGTAAACTTTGTGGGACTTTTTATAAGGGCATGTAGTGATAGGATGAGGGGGAATGGCTTCAAACTGGAAGAGGGGAGATTTAGGTTAGATATTAGGAAGATTAGAATTTTTACTTTGAGGGTGGTGAGACACCAGAACAAATTGCCCGGGGAAGTTGTAGCTGCCCCATCCCTGGAGGTGTTTAAGGCCCCCTTCGNCCCAGGGCAGGAGGGTTGGAATTTGATGATCTTTAAGGTCCCTTCCAACCCAAACCATTCTACTATTCTATGATTCATCTTGGTTAACATAAGTGGTGTACAGCTTGGCATCTGACCTCAAGTTACTACTTATGCCCTCTTCATAGCCTGGGCGTAACAGTGTTTCATCTTATTCAGCTAGTCACCTCCTCTCCAATGGGATGGATGATCCTTTGGGTGCCTCCACCCCTTGTCACTGACTTTTGAGAAAACACGAAGAAGTTGTTCAACTATAGGATTATTCAGCTAAACAAAGTTTTCTCTGTAGTTCATGGAGAGAGACTTTCTGGATAGGGATAGTCCCATTTTAAGGTGGCAGTGGTGGAGAATCACACTGTAAGTGCACTTCCACTAAGAACTAAGGCTAAGAACTAGCTTAGCCTAGACAGCTGCCTATTCAGTGGTTGAAGCTTGTATTCCCCATAGGGTCTATGTCGTCTTTTGGAGCAGACATGAACCAGCTCTGTCCTCTGGGCGGAGGGCTGACCAGTGGCTATGCAGCCTCCCTTAGCCACTTTCCCATCCTGAGTGAAGGAGTCCAGCTGAGGGCTGGGACATGTTGCTGTGAATGGTGCCAGCATAGCTGTGCAAACCACCAGCAAACCACAGTGGCTGCTTATGAGAAGCCACATGATCAATCCCTACATCGCTGTCTCAAGCTTCTTCTTGTAAACGGGAGATAAAACCTGTGTTTAGCCTGCAAGTTCCCTGTGGCAGGGTCCACTTTGTACTGTTCTTGTGAAATGTACTTCAAAAAAAAAAAGAGTCCTGATTTCAGCTGAATCCACAACACTNATCGCTGTCTCAAGCTTCTTCTTGTAAACGGGAGATAAAACCTGTGTTTAGCCTGCAAGTTCCCTGTGGCAGGGTCCACTTTGTACTGTTCTTGTGAAATGTACTTAAAAAAAAAAAAAGTCCTGATTTCAGCTGAATGCACAATACTGATTTTACATGAATTTCATATGAAGCCCATAACACCTAAGTTTAAATTTAATATTGTTGAAGCTGAGGGGGTGCCTCAGATACCTAAGGATGGATCTGACTTGGCAGCCACTGAAAAAGAACCGCTCTTTCAGAGAAAGGCCAAATTTCACAACAAGGAGGGAACAAAGGGTATTTACCATTGAAGAATCTTCTGATGCAATTTTAAAATTATACCTAGCACTAAAACCATTCTAGTAATCTTCCCTCCGTGGAGGTTCATGTCAGCCTTGTTCCTGTCCTTCGCTTCAAATTAAGCCTCTTGGAGCAAAACACTTTCTCTCTAACCTGCTACTCCTGGCAGCTGAAATGCTCCCTTCTTACCTCGATTGACTGGAGATGCACCAAAAAAAAAAAAAAAAGAAAAAAAAAACCCACCCCAAAGCAAGCCACGCGGGCAGAATGACAGTGATAAAGAGCTCTTCTGAAATTGCTTATGGTTCTTTATCTTCTTTTTCTGCTCTGTGTAAGGCTGTCTTGAGATGCCCGGTTTTGATAGTGGCTAGATGTAAAACCAGATTTTAGGCAGCCCCATAGCTGAAGTTCACCAAGTTCAAGGAATGGACCTCACTTTAAACCCACTGAGAATAGAGCTTGTTATTGTCCACCAGCACGGAGTCACTATGTCACCAGGACTATGCACAAGCAGTTCTTTTTCTATAGATTTTTGTCCTATGTCCTCATGGTGCCTCTACTGCAATACCCTCATTTACACTCTCTATATTTAAATCCTCTTAACAGTATCCACAACAACCTCCCATGTCATTATCCTGCCCCTAGTACAACGTTCCTCCTTCTCATCTCTGCTAACTTCTTGGCAGGAGAAGGTGCAAAAGCAGAGACGTGTTTTTTTGGAAGGCAAGACCCTGTGTATTAATTCACTACTCACTCATTCACACCTCTTAATAAACTGGGTGAGTCCTGCCTGTCCCCCTCTGCATGAAAATAATCATTTTGTCATCTTTCTTGTACTCGGCACACCATTTTCATTAAACGTACAGGAATTTGCAGCTTTGAGACTCGTGTACCTCTGTCAAATGTTGCTGACTTTATTCAGCGGAGGCAAATTTATTGTGTGTAGGGGAGGGAATGAAAAAAGGAATGACAGGACAATGGACAAAGGAATTTATGGATTCATATACAGACAAAAAGGAATAGACAAGAATTTGCATAAAATTTGTTTCCTTGGGAAATCAAGAAAAAACGCGAATACACAAATGTTAGACCTCTGTATTTTTCATGTATGGAAATAAAGGCTTGAGATGAAAATCCATCCTTCTGACTTACAGCATTCAGTTTGATTTTCAGTTCCTCTCCTCATTTATTAGTTTAAAATATCACCTTCAAGGTCATATTGCTTTCAGGAGAGTAATATCAAAGGAAACGTAATGTTACAAGCCAGCACATTAAACTGAATTATGCGATGCACAATAACTTTTAAAGGGCATACTACATGTAAAGCCTTTCAGAGAGAGGGGGAATAGGAGATAGGTGCTCTCTGTTCTTTCATAAATCTAGGTAAATACAAAATAAATAAGAATTTAAGTGAGGCCTGGGTACGGGGCCTAGATTTTCAAAAGTAATTGACATTTCAAAGCAAAAGTGTCTTAGAGGAGGTCCTATTAAAGAAATGGTGGTTCTGTAGGTGTTTTGAGTTAGGCAGCAAACTCATAACCCTGTCAGAGTCAATAGTCTCTTTTGAAAGTCCAGGCCATAAGAGAATAGAAAAGAAACATCAACTGAAATTCCAGAGTAAGTTATAAGAGAGGAAAAAAAAAAAAAAAAAAAAACACAAAGGGGGGGGAAAAACACTAAAGTAAGACATTCTGTGTTGGAAAAGAGAATACTTGATCATGCATATGGAAAAAGAAAATTTATTCCTTCCTTAACATATCTTATATACAAATATGTTATGAAAGACCAAGTAGAAGAGGAAGGCGAAAGAGAGAGAAGGGAAATTCCCATTTCAGAGAAAAGGGAAAGGTATTTTTTTCTTTCCAGCACTGTTCTCGATAGATTTTGGAATTATTTAAACAAAGTCTATTTATTATTTCAACATTTGTCATCCAGACCAGGTATTACACTGAGAATTTGTTCCTCTATCCAAATTTTGCTACTGCTGCACCGAGATGCACCTTGCATTGTCTAATGCGGTATTCATTCACCTTAACAGTACAAACATTATATATGTAAATCTGAGCTAAATTCTTCTACATTTCTTTCACAGTGCATGAAGCAAAACACACACCTCCGGAGGGAACTGCTAGAGGGTTTCTGAGATAAATTATCCTCTGGAGATGCGTATTTTCTTCCACTGATTAGAAAAGGCACCAAGAGAAAGCCTAATCTTAGTCTTAAACCAGCTGGAATTAGAGAAGACGAATTCCATTTATACAATCCAAGTGACTCGGCTAGGGCTGCACGTGAAGAAAAATAAACTGTGGTCAAACTTACCAGCAGTTGGCTCACCTTAACATTTTCCATTACCTTTCTCTAAATAACTGCTGCCCCTGCTATAAAGTTATGCAACACTGTATTACGATTATTTAGAGTCCATTGTTTATGTAATGCTAATTATATAAACTATGATAGCATTTTCTCCTGGTACGTCACTATCAGTAAAGTGAGTTGTTTTACGGGATGACATTTCCAGAGATCTAAGATGTACTAAGGGCAGCACTGTTTTCAGAGTACTATTAAAAATATCAGCTAAATTTATGAAAGAGAACATTGGAAAAAAAATATTTGAGATATTTCACTTCTTATGTAGCAAGTTAATCCTAGATTATATTAAAAACTAAAAATCAAAGAAACAGAAACTGTGTTTTTTCTTTGATTGGAATGGTGGGGTTTATAGCAAAACAACAGAAAAATAGGAGCTGAAGACAGCAGGCTTCAGCTCTCAACAGATTAAGTGCATGTGCTTTGCATTTGCCAAACACAAACTGTGTACTTTAGGACTGGGAACAAGTCTTTTTTACCAGAGATCATCAGAGAGGATTTCAGCTGGTTTGGGTGTTCTGCATCACTCAAGCACCTTGGTTCACCTTCAGACCACTTTAGGACTGAGCCTCACAAATTATAAATTCGAACTCTATCCTTATGCCTACTATTTTGGTGGGGGGAAAATTAGATACAAATACACGCACAAGTCACTGTTTGACCGTGGTCTGTCTCAGAGGTGAAAAGAGAATGAAGATCTTCTCATTTGTGCAAAAATTCAAACATTAGAACTACTCTCCTCAAGAAGGTGAAAGGTTCTTGTCTATGTCTCACGTGAAACACACCTCAAAAGGAAAGGTTAATACCAAATTATTTCTTTTCTTTGAACATTTTATACATGGCAAAGATCAGCCTTCAAATAACAGGAGCTATTATCTACAATTAGAGAGGTATAAACCTTTTTTTTTTCTTTTAAAGCTGTTTAATACTTTACAATCACAGGATATTTATTCTAAGCTCACACTTATTGCTGTTCTTGCACTGTTAACTGCCAAGAAAACCTCATCCAAGAAAATCTCCAGAATCCTTTAAGTGCTGCCAACCAATTGGCGTTAGGTGAGCTTTGGAGAATTTTAAGGGGAAACTTTAGTTTGGCAAAATCTTTGGAACACTTCTTTGTCTTATTATACAGAAGAGTAAAAAGCCAGTAACTTGGGAAATTAAGAGGTGGTTTTTCTGTTTGTGGCTGGTTGTTTTTTGTTTTTTTTTTTTTAAACTTTCTTTAAATATAATAAAAAAGATTAGTTACTCTTCTATGAAAAGTCAGTACTTTGCTGCTCTGGAGGCAAAGAGACTCTATGAAATTACTCAAAAAAAAAAAAATTGGGAGATTTTTATTCCAACACTGCTGGAGGACAGAACGACACTTACAAGCTGCCAGAACCTGAGCCAGTGCCAAGCTCACCAGCTGCGGCTAATCTGGCATCGCTCCGGACAAGGGTTATGTGAGATCATGGGGTACTGCTGGAGGCAGCCTTGCCGGGCAGCAGCTGGTACCCCTCACTTCTTTTATTGCTGGTGGCAGCCAAAATGACTGTCATCGTCCTACCCCACCACCAAACCATTCTGACTCACTTCCCTCCCTTCTTAGGGGAAGAAGAGATCGTGCGCTTTTCTTTATCAACTCTATCTTCTGCTAATTCTCCAAGCTGAGAGAGAAGGGAAAAGGATGGCTGTTCCACCAGTGCCTAGCAGGCTTTTCATGCATCACAATGCTACAAACTTTAATCATTTAATGAGTGGGCTCAGAGTCATTTCTGGGAAGAGCACAGGAAGAATACCGCCTGAAGCTTACAGAGTTAAGACAGAGCTTGAGAAACACTCAATGGAGTAAGAACCAAAAAGATGTGTTTCTCTACCACAAATCCTTACCTTCCTCTGTCAGATCCCACCCTTATGGATCCTCCCCTTCACAGTCACAACCTACCCCTAAAAAGCGATTGATTAAGGACAGGTGGGTGAAGCACTATCACCTGTATCTTGCCTTTTTGAATAGTTTCAATTAACAATATTAACTAAGCCTACAATTGGTTGTGAAGATAGAGAAACTGAATAGAAATAAATACATATTATATATTTATATATACAATATGTATAAGATATTATATACGATATATTTTTTCCCCACAAGTATTAATGTGCCTCACAGTGAACCCCAGCTTTCAAGAGGGCTGTAGGTAAGGAATCTTCCTCAGCTGTACGGCTGAACAGTTCATTGCCACTTTTGCCACCCATGGAGAGCAGCGATATTTGCCCCATTATGAGTTTTATGGGCCTGTGAAGAAGACATCTGTAAAGATCGCTAGGATAACTAGTTGCCATGGATACAGAGAAAGCAGAATTTTTTTCAGCGTGTCTTTTTGGTGTTTCGGAGTCTGCATCCCTTTGAAAATGGAGGGAGGTTTTAGTTGCATGGAAGAAGATGAGAAGAAGATTTAGGAGCAGGTGTCTTGAGCATCGAGGCTTCCCAGCAATAAATTCAGGGCTTCAAATCTGTTCTATCACAAAAGAAAAAAAAATGATAACATATTCCTTTGATTTGTTAGCTTCTAACTAATTTCACAACAGCACTGAAGCAGGACTAAAATTGGACACAGACCTTGAAACAGTCTCTGAGTATGGTTTTACACTGCAATCTTAAAAAATCCCAATGTAGTAGATAGGGATTGTAGTAGGATTTTCAATGGGACTTATTCAGGCAAAGCCTGAGGTCAACAGTTGCTTAGTCAATATCATTTGTCAAGAATTTTGACTTCTTTCTTAAAGGATAAAGAGAACAAGCAAAACAGGCAGACATTAAACAACTTTGACGTTGACAATAGCAACTGACCTCAAGTCTATATGACTGGTAATTTCAGAACTTATATTAAATTCTGTTACACATATATTAAGTTCCCTCAAAGGAATTTACAAATTATCATTATTTAGGTTTCATGGTAGCTCTAGGGCTAAGAAGATTTTTCTGCTCTTCTTACAGCTGGAAAACAAAGAAAAACAAAACAAAAATAAATGTTGACATTGAAAGCTAAACGGTCTCCAGAAGAAGAGTTGTAACAGAGCTCAGAAGCAAGCTGCCCCTTCACATTCAGACTCCTGTCCTCCCCACTTTCTTGCTTTTCTATTGTTTATAAATAGTTATCTCAGTGGAAAAGGCACGTCTGTAGTAGAAGTCAACTTATAACAGATCTTGGGCCAAATTAATTCCTGATTTAACCACTGTGACGCCACTGTGGATACTCTTGAGAGGCATTTATTCCTTGTTTACTCCTTCAAAT
The DNA here is from genome assembly GCA_008711295.1 of Anarhynchus alexandrinus. Taxonomy (NCBI): domain Eukaryota; kingdom Metazoa; phylum Chordata; class Aves; order Charadriiformes; family Charadriidae; genus Anarhynchus; species Anarhynchus alexandrinus. The sequence continues at coordinate 148,259 of VUYV01000718.1, read as the reverse complement.
CTGAGAATGAGAAATGACTGAATTAAATAACTTAATTTCTTCCAGTGTGCAAATTCCATAATCTCTCCTGGATATTGTTCTAGTGGTGAGTCAAACAATTCCTTATTAGAGCCCATGGGACCTTATGATCCATGAGGCCGTATGATCTAGTGGAGGAAACAAAAGAAATAAATACATTATGAAAAGCCAGTTCATACTCCGTTTAGAGGCATGTTAACGCACCGCATTTCATACTCCTGAACAGGAAGGCAGAAGCTGTATTTTGTTCAAGCTTTTGGAGTAACTGAAAAAGAAATCTTGAAGCCAGGGTGTGATTCAGTAGCAGTGTCAGAGTTTAAGACCTCCTGTCTCCTGTTTCGTATTGAACTTCTCTGACTGCCCGCAATGTATTCAGAGAGTAGGAAAAATAACACCAAAAATTAAATGCAATCCAGCCTCACAAGGGTTTGCATATACCTGGGAAATTTTGGTTGGTATGAAAGAGTCTAAAGGAAATGATATTACTTTTCAGTAATTCCCCAGGTACTAGTTGCCTTCCTGTCAAAAGTAAAGATATATAAAGATATATGCCTTGGTTTGGGCAGGTTACAATCTGAAGTCAGTGAAGAGGCAATGTGAAGAGTATCAATAAATGAAAAGGGAGGTAGAGTGCATGATGAAGAAGGACAAAGGATACGCCAGTGAAACATGGGGACTATCATGATCATTCCCTTGGTAATGAACAGTGGATGCTTTCATTTTTTTTTCCCCTGGAAAGACTTTTTTGCAGAGAAAGAAGGGGAAGTAATGGGACTGAATGCAGACTGGGATGGTCTACACACCCAGACCAGCACTATCACCAGCAAGCAGAGGACGTATAAATTTAATACAAAAAAAAAAGTAAATGTGTACACATTGCTCACAACTCTATATTGTATAATCTACAAATTACAAAATCTCCCAACAGTCTATGGTAAAGTACAAAAAACCAAAACCCATAAATATCATAATGAGGCATAGGAAGAGGTCAGAAGTATTTCTGACATTTAGATACTTGGAACACGTTAGGTGAAAATGCCCAGAAAACCATAGGAACTGGACACTGGAAGGCCCAAAATTACAGTGGTGGTAATGCAAAATCTGGACCGCTAGAGACAAAATAATTCCCCTTTGCTTGCCTTTAGATCAGAACAAGTGTGGTGGATCTGTCCGTCTTTGTCTAAAGGCGGGAAGTAGTCATTAGAGAGTGCTGAAGCTGCCATCACCACCTGACGATTTATGGTAGAGGACCACTAACTTCGGCAACATCAGATACACATCAAACCACCACCACTGCTGGTTTCATCACTGCCACCATAAAAGCCACTACAATAGTCATTTCAGGAAGTGGTATTTTGGGAAGAATGTGGGTTTTAACCATATTTGGGAAAAAATTGTCTGCAGATCATAGTTTTTCTTTTGTTTACTCCTGTGAATGAGGAGTTGATTCCAAGAAAGTCAATGAGTTTCTCCATGTATAAAGCTGTTATAAGTCAGAGATTAATTGGGTTAGAGGATTTAGAGACAGGTTAAAAAAGAAATATGAAAATTAATTAAGTATATTATTCCTTCTACCTCTATTCTTGCTAGAAAATGTTAAAGACCTGGTAGGAAGAGAAATTGTTCTGTGGTGCTGATCACAAATTTGTGTGGGCAGTTAACTACACTCCCATCTGAAGTAATAAATAACTAGGAAAATTTGCATACAGATAATCAACACTCTTTTACTGGTGGTATTAATTGGAATGTGGAATAATTATGGAAAAACAGAAAATAAGCCTAAAGGGACCTGTGGAGGTCATAGAGATTATCCCCTGCACCCAGGCAAAATAAACCGTAACTAAAATACCTAAAAGGAAGTTTGGGAGTTCTCATTGTCTGTGATATACTTATTAGCTGGACAAAGGATGAGAAAAGTATGTTACAGGGCACAATTCTGCATGCTTAATTTATAGAGTAAAGGTGCAGAAACTTCTTTATGTTTCAGTCACCTGATAATTTTTGACTCGCAGGGACTGTGATAGCATCAGTGTCATATATAAAAGCGGTAACAAATTTCATCATGATACTCTGAGAGTGAACAGATGTCATACTTAGCAGATATAAAATTAACCCCTACTGTAAAACCCAGTTAGAGGTAGAAGTTATTTATAGGTATAGGTATGTGTTTATACAGGTATAGAGTATAGGTATATATTTACATATACCCTCAGACAGATTACCCTGTCCATACCGTAGCTGTTTAAGGTACACGTAGAAGAAAAATTAGAAAGCACACAAAAAATGCTCCATTTGTAACCCAAGTGAGAAATCTTATATACATGAACAGGAATGATCAGCTGTTGTAATAACACCATTTGAACTTTTTTTTTTCCTCAGTTCTCAATCCAGAAGATTAATGGGAAACAAATCGGTGATTCTGGTATATCCTCTATGAAGACAATTATGAAATAGTTCTACTGACTGGGAGTACTGTATTTAATTTTGTTCTAGCTCATTCAATTATGGTAACAATGGGTTCTGTTTTAAGTAGCTTGCAGGTTAGCAGAGAAGGAGTAGAATTATATTAGTCATTTGGCTCTATGACCAAAAACCCAGAGTACATTCAAGTACTTTCATGTCTTGGGAACAAAGATGAGGCACGTTCTCAAAACGTATACAACAGTCCTTCAGCACATTTTAATTAATTGCTTGTGGTCATTATTTCAGTTTGGCTCTGCTCTTTTTACATGGTTTGGGAAGACTCTTGTTACACACTCTAATAATTGCTTTTCTCTTCTAAAACATTTAATTATGCATTGCCTTCTATTTCAAGTCATTTTTTTTTTCACACAGGTCCCAGTTAGCCACTCAATTATGGATTATTCTAACCTTGCCTTTTGTTTTGGTTGTGATTTCTAGTTGCGTTGTTCCGTTGTGATTTCTATTTGTGTGGTTTCATTGTGCTTCCTTTGATTTGTTTTTCTGTAAAGGAAACAAACCAATCGATTCTCGCAACAGTGTGAGCATGAAATGTATGGCTTGATTATCAAAAGTGCAAGCTGCTGGGGAAAGGCAGGCACTCAGGAAGCCTGAAATGGCTTTTAGGGTAATCGGAAAAGCAAGGGAAAGGATCAATAAGAAGAGCACCTCCAGGTGCTTGTCCACAAGGCTCAACTGTCTGCTCTTGAAGGGTGAAAACTGCAGCATCTAAATTCGGACACGTACCTTACCTGGCAAAGCTGGTTGGGTAGGGTTTCCACCTGGTTTACTAAAAAAAAAAAAAAGGCAAAAAAAGCAGCCAGAAAATAAAATAGCATAGGTGAATTATGGAGAAAGAGGAAATCCTGGACTGGGGAGTGAAACAGGCAGCTAAACTCTTTGAGATTACGGTATACCTTGAGTGGGAACCAGTTTGCATATTAAAACACTTTAATTTAGGTGTTTTAATGTGCAAACTGAATGTAAATCTCAGTATCTATTAATTGTAGAAGGAGTCTTGGGACACTAGGCAACAGTAATAAAATAATAATAATAATAATAATAATAATAATAATATAACAACAACAAGAACATCAACATTAGATGTCTAACAATCAGTGATGCAATTTTTCCCCGAGAAGGCCATTTTTCCCTAAATACAGTTCTCTTTTCTGAAACATGTATTGCAAGTGCCTGTTGAATTCCGTGGGGGTGGAGGTTGCAGGCTGCAGCAGCAGAATTACACCTGGATAAGGGCGAGAGCCGCTCCTCGTGCTGACAGTAGAACGCTCCCACCACCGGCTGGGCATTCGCTGCACCTCTTATAGTAAAAGGTGTGTTCATTTTAAGAATGATCAAAATCTTAAAAGTCTTGTTTCGTAGTGATTTTTACAGAAAACAAGCTGGTGGTAGCTATAAATATATTATAAGCTGGGAGGTGAGTCTGTTTGGATATTTCCCTATGGCCTCGGGCTCAAAACTACCCATGTTAAAAGCAAAATTGCCTCTAAACTACATGTTTACTGTATGGTGCAAGAAGCAAGTAATTACTTTGATTCATCTGTAAATCATTTATAAGACACTATGGATTCATTGAGCTGTCAAAATCATGAGTCTTCATGGCATCCAGGAGTGAAATTCAGAAATGAAAAGAGGAAGAAAGAACATTTATTTTAACTGAGATCTATCTGAAGCCTGGATGGCAAGATTTCTAAATTCTATTATTTTCTAACTATCTTGCAGGAATAATGCATATATTTGAAAAAAATAAACCAAACCAAAAGCTGGCTTAGAATTGGACTCTAACATTCAATGTTCCTGTAGATATGAAACGAGAAAAAAAGATGACACATCAATAGGACAGAAGGTATACAATCCTACTTCTGAAGTATCTGAAATTAATCAAAACATATCAAAATAAATATCAAAGATAGGATGGTCAAATCAACTTTTTTCCTCCATTTTTGTTTGGATTTTTGCTATAGAGGAGCCTACGTGTCCACTTTAAGCAAACATTCTGCTTTCAGCCAGCAAACGTGAGATTAATTTCACCTTTAGACTTCAGCATGCTGTTGCTTAAGTGTTGCTGCATCACAGAATTACCTATTTCTGTGATGGAATTCATGTTAGAAAATGAAATCTCAAGCTGGGAAACCAAACAGCAGCACAGGCCAGGTTCATTTTCTTCTAGTGTAGCATGCAAAATTTGTCTCTCTAGAATGAAATATTTCAACACGTTAATCTTTATGACCCCCCAAAACAAAACAGTTGAGAAGGCTGGAGCACCTCTCCTATGAAGACAAGCTGAAAGAGATAGGATTTTCAGTCTGGAGAAGAGAAGGCTCCAGGAAGACCTTATGGCCCCTTCCAGTACCTAAAGGGCCTACAGGAAAGATGGGGAGGGACTCTTTATGAGGGAGTGTAGTGACAGGACGAGGGGTAATGGTTTTAAACTGAAAGAGGGGAGATTTAGATTAGATATTAGGAAGGAATTCTTTACCATGAGGGTGGTGAGGCACTGGCTCAGGTTGCCCAGAGAAGCTGTGGATGCCCCATCCCTGGAGTTGTTCAAGGCCAGGTTGGATGGGGCTTTGAGCAACCTGGTCTGGCAGGGGGTTGGAACTTGATGATCTTCAAGGTCCCTTCCAACCTGAACCTTTCTATGGTTCTGTGATTTCTTTTACAAAAAGCTGGAAAACTGCATGAAACTGAGAGATCTTTCACTTTTCCCTTTCTTGTTCCTTCTATTTCATAGGAGGAATTAGGGGAAGGAGTTGCACATCTTCTTTTCCTCCCTTTTGCCAGGAGCAAATTACCACACATGTTATGAGTCAGCAGTGCTGGCTAGCAGCTCATGGGCAAAGCCAAGGATCTCCCTTTCCCCACCCTCATCCTCCCTTGCCCAGAAACTAAAAAAAAAATAAATACAATGAATATTGTATATGCAGTTCCTACTGCCTTGCTTTTCTAGTGATGGAAGAAGCCATGAAGTTCGGCAGATACTAAATGGTTGTCTCCACTTTCTAAATCTCTTCAGCATCCTGCAGAGGAGATCAAGATCTGATCCATTGTAATCTCCAACAAAAGAAAGGGCATAGCTTAAGTGTCTAATGAAGTAGAACTACGAAGAACTTTGTGGAAAAAAAAACAGGGCTTAGTAAGGGCTCAGGGAGTTGATATTTAGGCGTTATTATGCTTGTAAGTTACTCTGCACTTCTACATTTGAAGGTAAGTAAAACTGAATTATGTCATTTTTGCCATGGTGAGAGGAGTGCATACAGATATTTTTCTACCACTTAGCAGACCGAGTAGTTAATAACTTGTTATGGTTCTGTAACTTGCTCATCTGTCTGAAGATGATTTAACTTACTGTTCTTCAGTTTTATTTTGCTGAGGAAAAATCAATATGCACAATCTGTCAGGAGTCCAAATTATTACACTTACTCAATTGCATATATTATTGAGTAGGCAGTTTCCTGTAATGAAGTTCTTGGCTTAAGTTTGTAAGGTATATTAAGAAGTAGTGGACGTAGCTCAGAATAAGTTGAAACAAGAAATGAAATTGTACGGTTGGGCAATTTTAGTCATTGGCCACCTCTGTGAGGATATCAATGCTTGGTGAAGTCTCATCAGACAAAAACATTTCACAGTAAAGAACAGGCTAAGAAGACTCTCTTGAGTCTTTGTTCTAACAACACTTGATCCAAGACTAGAGCTTTCCAAGTGATCCTGCGATACACACAGATACTAAAAGGAGTGATTCTAAACGTATGAAATGTGGTATGTCAGAATGTTCCTTCAGAAGCTAATACATTGGTGAAAAGGAAGTGATTCTGCAGAGTGTACAGAAAATCTTCCAATCGAAGTTATTAACGGAAAGCCATTGGAGTTGGTTCTAACCCCTTCTTGTTCCCACCACGTTTACTGTTCTCCCACTAGTGGTCTAAGTACAGGCAACCATTCCCATCAACAAAGCAAGCAGTAACTGGCAAATGTGCTTGCCAGAGTGGGATTCAACTGATCAATTGCCAACATCTACATTTGAATAGTCCTCAAAATGTTTGTAGTAATATACAGAATTAGACAATTCTAGATAACAACGTCTCTCAAGTGAAAGCAGGCATTTGAAAAAGGTCTGATGAGTCACTCCCTCAAAAAGCCAACTTTTGTCCATTGACTGTGAAGGCAGCTTCTGGACAATAGCTGAGATAAAAATATCTGTGGCATAGAAATCTCAGGTTCCATGAGAAAAACTCTATGCTGCCTCTATGCAACCCCACCCCACCCCCCGACCTGATATTATTCTCATCTTCATATCAAGGTACAGAAGAATAACCAAGGAAGTTCAAACGATGACACCTTCAAAGCAAGCTCACAAAAGCCCCATTATATCCCAGAAAATAAGGTCCAACCAGTTCAATTCCTGGGCTGTGCCACTGCTAAGCCTGTTAAATCTACATTTAATGAGAGACTGAGTGAAGGATTGAATAGAAACAAGGCAGAAATGGAAGGACACTGCATGATACTTGATGACTGTCATTGTCTCATGCAAATGATGGACTGGGTGACCACAGTAAGTAAAAGGGGGAGTCTGGTCATGCTTCTCTGCAGCAGGTCCCAGGCTGGAGCGCTGTTCCCAGCTCACACTTCTATTGGAAAAGCTTTCTGCAAATCCATAGCCCTGTCAGCTGACAAAAAAACAGTGTCACACACTGTGTCTCTGTTCTAGTGTCTCTGTTCCCTTTGGTGCTTCTTCCCAACACAGAGCCAGAAGAAAGAGCAAGGATCCTGATAGTCATTACCAGCAACAAGAAACCTCATTACATATGGGGCGCTGTTGTGGGGCAGAATGGGAATCAGCAGATATATTACAAACCCTTCATCATACCAGGGTGATAAAACATATCCTTAACACAACCAAGAATCCTGCTTTCAGTCTGCACTGGTACCTCCTATTATATTCACTGGCCATACTTTATGAATTTGTTAGCAACAGAAGCCCAAACCTGAGGAATTACAGAAAGGATCAACATTTGTATTTTGTCTTTATTAACTATTAGCATATTACACCCTTCTATAAACTGAAGCAGAGATCATAAATTACTGCTGTATTGTCCTTTCCTTGCCTTCGGGTAATTCGACCAATACAACCAAACCCTGTGGATGTGTGTGTACAATAATCCTGTATTTTCTTTGTTAAAAACAACCAAACGTGTCTGTTAGTCAGTGCTCAGAACACTCAACATTAGCATTTTTCTTTTCTCTGTCTCCACAACCAATGCAAAAAGATAGGCATTATTTCATAGGTTAATTAACATCCTTCAGCAAGCAACACTTCTTTTATTTTTTCAGAGGTCTCTCTTAGGAAACGTGACTGCTGCTCTGCCTATCTCTTTCCATAACGATTCATAGAATCATGGTTTGGGTTGGAAGGAACTTTTAAAAGCCATCTAGTCCAACCCCCTGCAATAAGCAGGGACATCTTCAACTAGATCAGGTTGCTCAGAGCCCCATCCAACCTGACCTGGAATGTTTCCAGGGGTGAGGCATCTACCACCTCTCTGGGCAACCTGGGACAGGGTTTCACCACCCTGATTCAGTGAGTCCTTTAGGTTCAGAGTAAGAAACCTAAATATATATGTCTGTATGCAAACTAATGTGGGCTTCAGCTGCCTCAGTACGTGTCAATAGGGCCACCTGAGCTATTACCAGACCTCCTGCTTCTACTCCAATATTGTTACTCCTCTAAGTCTGTGCCACATCCTCCAGCCCCGTGTGGGTGTCTCAGAAACCCAAGGCATCTCAAATGGCACCGGATATCTGTCTCTACACAATAAACCCCTTTCCCCAGTGTCTCACCTTCCACTATAGCCCACAAAGTCAATATATTTACTGAAGCTATGAAAGTAATTCCAGTCATAAAAGGAAGATGTCTGTGGGTAATGATCTGCACTCAGAAGCCTGTTTTTCATCATTGATGACTGAGGGAACCTGAGTGACTAACTTGGACCAAACATGGAATTTTTAGGTAGCTGCATCAGGTTATTTCCACTGCAAGGATTTAATTTATTTTCACAAAGAACAGCTTTTAGTGCAATTTGAGATGCTTTGGGGGACCAAGTTGCCAGTCCAGATAGACACAGACCTTCTGTAGGTCCCATGTCAGAATCTCTTGACATCCTATGGAATCCTGAGACACTTGCTCTTTGTGTGCACTTGAATCTGATCCTAAAAATCTCCAAAGTAATTCCCTAATCCTCTTGCTTCAGGAACTTATTGGACACTAGAACGAAATACACATTCAAAGTCGAGGTTTCATTTAGGATTTCCCCGAAGTGTAGTCACTGCCAGCGCAGAGAAATTCAAAGTCAATCAATGCTGTCTTAATCCGTGTTCCATCGCTAGAAATAAAGATCCTAGAAACCAGTCAACTGTGCCATTGATTCCAGCAAGAATCGAATTCACTCTCTCACTGCTGTGTTTTTCTCAGTGAGACTAACAACCTAAAGATGCAATAAAGACACTTTTGTCAGAAAATACAGCAGACAGCCACAGAATGTGCCACGGGAATAGGAACAAAAGAACATTTTCACAGAATTATCTTTTAAAAGAGTATCCAGTTGTCTGACACCTGACTCACTCATTTTTACAGAAATGGGGTTTTAGGACCTTCATGAAAACACAGTTTGCATGCAAGGAAACGCTGCAGTTCACCACGGGAATGTATCCAGTTCTGCAGAAGACTGCAGCAGTTACCTGATGGGACGCGGCACAAGCACACGGTTTGAAAGGAGCTGCAAAGATCTGATGAGAACCATACTAAAATAATAGACGGTCACTCAGTTATAACTCAGATGACATGTTAATAGTCTTTTGGGGATTTTTTATGCCACGGTACTATAGACATGAAAAAGCTAAATGATTGTAAATTGTCACATTTTCCAGCTGTCCATGACTCTGAAGATACCGACACATCACAGCAGCACAGGAAAGACCATCGCTCATCTCCTTGCATGAGTTTTACTGCTATTCATCGTTCATTTTTGAACTGCAGTGACCTCGTATATCATGCTTACATGTAACATGTAATGCTCACCATCGCAGCTGGGGGTGACACGAATTAAAGCAATCCCCCTGCCCCACAGGTAAAACCCATTGCAAATGCATCTACTACACTTTGCATTTGAAAATGGGCATTACAAAAAAAAAAAAAAATAAAAAAAACCAAAAGCAAGTAAGTAAGTAAGGTGATTGGTGACAGCCAGCATGGCTTCACCAAGGGCAGATCATGCCTGACTAATTTGGTGGCCTTCTACGGTCATAACGG
>VUYV01000718.1:69811-137767 GCA_008711295.1 Anarhynchus alexandrinus | reverse complement strand
TAAAGGGGGCCTACAGGAGAGCTGGGGAAGGACTTTTTACTAGGGCATGTAGTGACAGGACAAGGGGGAATGGCTTCAAACTGGAAGAGGGCAGGTTTAGATTGAACATTAGGAAGAAGTTTTTCACTTTGAGGGTGGTGAGACACTGGAACAGGTTGCCCAGAGAGGCTGTTGAGTCCCCATCCCTGGAGGTGTTCAAGGCCAGGCTGGACATGGCCTTGGGCAACCTGGGCTGGTGGGAGGTGTCCCTGCCTATGGCAGGGGGGTTGGAACTCGATGATCTTCAAGGTCCTTTCCAACCTAAACCATTCTATGATTCTATGATTCTATAAGTATATGGGGCAAACCCTCACTTACTGATAGCCTCCGCATATACTATAAAGCTGTCCCTGTTTACTCTTGATCAGCTTCTCATTGCACATCGTTTATGCTGTGTAGCAGAAGGTAAGACTGAGCTTCTTGATACTATTTCACTCCAGACAAAAAAAAGAGAGGTGGTGTGGTTTAATGAACTACATGTCACCATAGAAACAAGGAACTCACAAGCTGAACTGTGTAAATAATTGATATTTTTTTAATGGTTAAACAACAAAAAAAGTAAAAAAAAAAATTCTGTTCAATTAAGGTTTTTTTCCCGTCTTTTTGACTGCCATAAAATACAGAGAGTTGAACAGGCAGATAGCAAATTTTAATTTTAGCTTTTTTTTTTTAATTTTTAACCCCTATTATATTTAAACAGCAATACTTCTGATTCAATTAGCAATACTTTTGAAACCATATTCTGTTGTGGAATGTCAATACATTTTTATTTTCCAAATTTGTTCATGGTTATTATGTTTCAGCCTAAATTATTTAAAAATTTAACCTCAACCTGCATTTTTCAACGACTAGACTTCTTGCGGAAAAGTACTTTTGTCCAGTCCCGCTCCCAGAAACTAATCTTATCTGAGTCAATATCTCACCCAGTTGCCTGGACAAATTCCATTCCACCTTTTATTTTCTTTTAACTTCTGTTCCTCAGTTATTAAAGAAGGACTTCCGGGCAATTCTGGAGATTACAACAGTAATAGCTTTGAAAGAACCAGGTAGGAATTATTACAATAAATATACTATGGGATGGGGATAGTAGCTCATACACATGCTTTGCAGTTAGTGGTGTTTTCAGAGCTGTAGGCGTTAAATTCCAGTACTTTTCCTTCCCTTCATTTCCCATCTGAATGGAAGTCCAGCAAATGCTGAGAAGATGACTAAACTTAGATTTATTAGCAGGGCTTGCAATGGAGGCAGTCCTCATTTAAACCAACAAAATGCTGCTGAATGTGTTGGCAGAATGTGTTCATGCTGCCCAAGGAGATAATAGAAGTTTCTGCTCCATTACAGTGATTTTTGCATCTTTTCTCTGAGTCATCTTAACTGACCATTCCCAGGCTGATGATCACCTCACCTAAGTTTTAACCGTCTTAGAGAGTCCGTATAGTTTAACTTGCTCTCCAGCTTCCCTCTTGAGTCAGTAGAGAGAAAAAGGCTATTCTAGGGAACAATTTATTCCACAAATGTCGAGAACCCACAACAGTTTGGAAGGATTAGCTGTAAGGAAGAACCCACAGCTCTTCAGTGGCTGCTTAGACTTAGTTTAGACTTGACAACTGAGGTGTTACTAAAATAAAGAGAGACAAATCACACCCCTGGAGACAAAATAGTAAATAAAAACTGGTAGGATTTGGGGTTAAGACTCAGGACAGAGACTGAAGTATCCATACCTATCATATGTGCTGTACAAAATCCATGGTGGTCACTGGTACCACATGATGCACCTATGGCCCTACACACTCCACCAATTTGCCATGGCTTAGCACTGTACTGTGGGTGGCCTGTGGCACTGGAGGGAAAGGGGTAGTATATTAAGGAAAGATTTTCTTGACACTGAGACACATAGGATTACCAAGGACCCTGTGTTCCTCAATGAAGAACGGTACAGAGATCCCCAGCCTAATGGCAACCCAGCTAGATCTGGAACCAAAAGCTGTAGGATTGCGCAAGCACAGCACTGCCCTGCAGCAAATTATTTCTGCTCCCAGAAGCAATGTCCCAGCTGAGAGCTACAATGCCAAATGGTATTACTGGCATCAAGATGTGCATCTTCATATTATGTCTAGGGTACAATCATAGAATCATAGAATGGTTTGGGTTGGAAGGGACCTTGAAGATCATAGAGTTCCAACCCCCCTGCCATGGGCAGGGACACCTCCCACTAGACCAGGTTGCTCAAAGCCCTGTCCAGCCTGGCCTTGAACATTTCTAGAGAGGGGGAATCCACAGCTTCCCTGGGCAGCCTAAGCCAGTGTCTCACCACCCCCAGAGTGAAAAATTTCTTCCTAGTATCTAATCTAAATCTCTCCTCTTCCAATTTAAAGCCATTTCCCGTCATCCTATCTCTACATACCCTTGTAAAAAGTCCCTCCCCGTCTTTCCTGTAGGTCTCCTTTTGGTACTGGAAGGGGCTATATGGTCTCCCCGGAGCCTTCTCTTCTCCAGGATGAACAACCCCAACTCTCTCAGACTGTCCTCATAGGAGAGGTGCTCCAGCCCTCTGATCGCCTTTGTGGCCCTCCTCTGGACATGCTCCAGCAGGTCCATGTCCTTCTTATGTTGGAGGCCCCAGAGCTGGATGCAGTACTCCAGGCGGGGTCTCACCAGAGCAGAGTAGAGGGGCAGAATCACCTCCCTGTGGATATGAGGTGATTTTACCCAATGTGGATGGGTTTTTACTCCCTGTTACCAGGAATTCTTCACCAGTAAAATTATTGTTATTACACTATTTGTCTTCCCAGGCAGACCATATATATAAGCATAGCTTGGCAGCGTATTATTGAAGGAGGAGAAAGAAATATGTTGGAGGCTTTGCCTAGAAATAGGAACATACCAGTGGTTCACTCATTGGAGGTTTGTCCCATCTCCAGCTGTGATTGGCAAAAAAAACCCTTTTCTGTAGGTCATTCCAAAGCAGTTTGTCTGTGACACAGCACAGTGTCTTTCCCCTGCCACAGCTGATCCTGAACTTTTTAAATGACATTGCGCTTCCAGGCTTTCAGTTTCACTAATGTGACTGAGTTCACAGTAGGATCTCAACATCCCTTTTAGCTGCTGCTGCTCTGTTTGAGAACAAGATTCTTTATAGAACCTGCAGCTTGGTTTGTGCCTGGATTGTGAAGGTTTTGTTCATTCCAGTACTGCTGCATTATTAGCGACAGATTTCATACCACCTAACTTCAGACCTCCTTAATGATGGCTTTAATAAGCAATAGAGAGAAATAGGCACTTGTCATACAGTCTTCTCAGGATAAGATGGATGTTTAAAATAGGGCAAGTTTAAGTCCTGTAAGTACTTGTAAGTGTAAGTGACTTCTAAGTATTTATTTTGGTCTATTCACTATAAACACAGACTAAATAACTAACATTAATAAAGGCCTCTCTTTTCTCTACAACCATATTTAGGTGACATGAATCCATCCATTGTATCTGATGAACAGACTTCTAAAAAGTGTGTTTATAAAGTCAGAGACGTTCAGCAAAGAGCTGAAGAATGAGTTAGTGCTTGGAAAACAGAGATTAGTGAAGCTCTTTTTGTTGTGTTTTCCTGAGAAAGAGTAAAGCTCGATCACAGCTTGGGTATTGAGTGTTGCAGAGGTGACCTGTTGAGATAGAGACCCCTACAGTATAGATGTCTGAAATGAGCACAGATCCTAACCCTGGTGTCACGTGGTCCCTAACTTCTACCTTCAAATTCTTGCTTGTTTCTACCATCTCTAACTTGAGGTTAGTAGAAGACATTTTATGCTGTGTCACACAGATAAATCCATCAGGGCAAAAAAAGTATCTTTGACCAAAGACACATGTATTCAGGCAGATCAAAGCTGTCTAGGTCTGTATCCTGGCTCAAATAGAAAACATTTAGCTGCAGAGACATATTCTTGACTATAACCTCCCAACTGGAGGAACTCAATAGCTTTTAAAAGCTGAGTGTGAGAAGAACAACCCTAGTCCTATTGTTCTTGTGCACAGCTGCATCAATAAGGGAGACACACGCACACATACACGGGCACACAATGAAGTAATGTCTTCCCAGTGGTGTCAAGGGAAATAAGAGCAGATAATTAAAAGACTCTGAAAGAACAGGAGGCTGCTGAGACACCCAATAAAAGTCTAAAACTACAAAACCCTGCTCCATCATCATATGAAGATGGAAACATTTTTCAAAGTCTGCTGTGATTTTCTCTCTCCCTGCATTACAACAATTACCTTCTAATTACCACCTCCTACCCCCTTGGCACCCTTACCAGTTTCTTTCCTTTTGATTTACAGGGTAACTTGCTGACAGGATTCTTCTTAACTAAGATCATTGTAGGCATCGCATCCCTGCAAACATTTATTTCATTTGAACTACTTGACTTGCCTGGCAATGCTACTGCCCTTCAATGTTTTTCAGAGGAGGGACAGGAGGAATGGGACTGGCTAAGTAGGATTACAAGTTGAAGATTAATTTGACAGTGAGTCATGAACCTCATAATCTCCAATGAGTCCTTATCACTTCTATTTCTATTCAAATTCTTGTGCTGCGTTCACTATAATCATATCTCAGGTCATTCCAGACCAGTGCATTTTAGGCCCTGACAAAACCACATTCAGGGAGAAATCCGGAATACCAAGTTCCAACAGTGGAAAGCAAGACAGGAAACAGGCTGGTAAAAGTCTATCACGCCAACCTACAGATGGAGAAATATTCTACACTTCATCAGCAGGGGTCTTTCTATCATGAGATTTCTGAGTGGTGTATTTCCTGGCTGTGATCTGGTGCCCCCATGGACAATATCAGACACAACTCGTCAGTAGATCCCAGATCAAGGCAGACAAACGTCCAAGGCCCTTGGAGTTACAACTACATGAGATACAAGCATGCCTGGAAGCAGAAGGTAGCTGGGATATTCTCTCTGTCAGTGCCTCCATGGGGCAAGTGTGAATGTGCAGGCTGTTGAACACCTGCCTGTATTTTGAGCTCACCACTCAAGGAAGCATTGATTGCAAAACCTGCTCACGCAAGTATAAGTAGATCTACTATAGTTAAGTACGTGGATGGTATGAAGAAGACACCTACAAATCAAAACATCCCATAGTAAAAAGCATAGTCCATATTATTTTGGGTAATCCAGAGCTCTAACATGACCTAGTCAGTATAACAGAGCCAGATGCTAAGGGTAGGAGTTGTCGGATAAAATGTAGACATCTACAGCATAAATATATATAGGTGAGATGGTCACCCTTACTTCCGTATATTTCCATAGAGAAAAAAAGGAATCATCTAATCTTCTTTGAGGACGAAATAATGTATGTCTCAGACTCTACTTATTAGAAATTCAGAGCTACAAAATGAGCAAGGTGACTCGCTCATTTGTAGTGTAGATGAATTTGCAGGCATCGACACTTAATTAGATGAATCCCACGTTAAGTGTACATGACCCAGGAAACTGTCATTCAGCATCTGAGTAACTCCTGTGCCATTCCTTCCTAGCCGCAGGGCTGGGAACAGGTCAACAGTCTGGATGGGAAAAAATAAAAATGAAAAAAGGGTGCATAGGGATCAGCAGTGAGCTTTGTCAGTTCTTGTCAGGCAGAAACTCCCTTGAGGACTGCTGACAGCTAGAAGAAGGTCCAACAGGAACTGGGGCAGCTCTGCACTGGAACAGGGAAAAAAACTCAAACAAGGGATATTCAAAACACTGATGTAAGGAATAGCCTGGCTCCACTGCCTGGAGAAGTTGAGTATGAAGTAATCACTCCCCTCTCTCTTTTTTTTTTTTTTTTTTTCTTGCATTTGGCTTTCATGATTTCACTTTATCACTTTAATTCTGTCTCCAGAGCAAAGGAGTCAGATTCTGGGTCCTGCTGAGATTTCATTTTCTTCAAATTCTCTTTTTCATTCAGGCTGTAGGTGACGGTTGAACAGGGATGGACACACAGGGTCAGCACATGTTCCTTATTTCTTCTTATATAAAGGCTCCTGAAGAATTTAAAGCATTTAAGAGGAAGAAGCCATAATAAAACCCATGAAAAAGAAAAATGAAACAGAAATTCTCAAGGCAATCGCTGTCTCTGAAGCATTATAGGCATTACACAGCAGCAGAAGGAGGGAAAACAGTGCTGTGAAGAATAAAACAGTAATGAGCATAACATCTGGGCATGAGAGGCAGAGGGGGAGGGAAAGGGGAAAACATCGGAGCACTAATTCAGGGCTGGATGCTTTCCATAATACAGTGCCAGCCTTGCTCTTCAAGACCTGTGGTTGCAGTTGCAGCATCTACATTGTGCTTGTGTTGGACCTCACCCAGAGGAGCTCTGGGGAGGCATTTAGTTTATGTCTGTGTTCACAGACGCTGAACACAGCAAGGGGGCAAAGCAAAGGCAGGAGAGTTGAACTACTGCAAAATGTAGGAACCCATAAGATGTTCTTCTTCTTTTGACTTCAAAGTGCATTGCTTCCCATGCAGTATTTTTAGGCAGGAGAAGTATCGGTGCAGAAGACAAGGTCTCTAAACAAGAGCAGAGAAACTACTATTACCCTTATTATTTTTTGCACCATTGTGGGCACCTTGGAGTAGGATTCATGATCTGTGACATTGTTGTTCTAGATGCTGTAGAAATACAGATCACAAAGACTGTTCATGTCCCAGATTCAAGTTGTATACACGATCATTTGACTTTGTGTCACCTGCAATAGAATGTGGAGCTGCCTCCCTTACAGAGGTTACCGTAGTTCAGCTGATTTGGAGGAATTTTTTTTTAAGCCACAGTAACCTGAACATGTGCCTAAGCCTCTACAGACTCTAAAAACTGACAATCCCATTTTATACCCCACAGCCCCTCTGAGGAGAAACAAATCCTCAGAAAATTTCTATATTGAATTGTTCCATGGAAATTTGCATGCAGAAGTAGTCAAAAGGGGGAAGAGGTAGTTTTATGCTTCTCCTTGCTCCTGAATAAACAGACGTTTACTCACCAGCCAGGAGGGATTTCTTCCTTCTTTCAGCTGTTTCTGACAAGCAAGGGAGTTATTTCCTATGTTTCTCTTTCTTTGAAGGGAAACAAGTTAATAACATATTTCTCCACTACCTGCCATCATTAGTAAGTCTTACTGCTATAAGAAGAATAACAAAAACCAAATGTTGGGCAATTTTCACTTCTCCGAAGTGAAAAATAGGTTGTCTGCAGCAGGTGAAAATTGGGAGGAATCAACGCACTGCAAATCTGACTGCAGTTACTACTTCTTCAGGGAGTTTCGTAATGAAACTTCTCCAAAAAATGATAACTTAACCTAAAAGCCAGGCTCAGCTGTTGTGAATAGTGCTCCATTCCAGCAACAGACCAGGGGCAAAAGTGCTTTTGGAGAAAACGGATACTTGTGGTATCTTCCCAAATACTGCGGAGTGTGAATTCACCATGTGCGGAGTATCCTGTGTTTGTAGACCTCTCCTTAGCAGGCGGCAATAAGGTGTCATTCAAAACAGAATAAGTAGTATCTCAATGACATTGAGCCAACAGTAAGAAGGTGGTAGAGCTCTGTTGATGTCCCATTCTTTAAATACGGAGATAAAGCTTTGTTGGGAATGAGGGTGGCAGGATATACCTTGAAACAAGTATCATGTAATGAAAGGTGAGCCTGGAAGGTCAAGGCTTAATGGGGACAGAGTGGAGTCCCAGAGGTGAAATGAAATATATGTATGACATGTCTACAATAATTTAAAAAATGTAGAAAGGAAGGGCAACAAACAGGATCCATGATGAAATAGCTTTCAAAAAAGAAATTGCCAGAATTCTTCACTGGAAAATAAATGTCTTTGAGAGGACGTGACTTCTTTACCCAAAGCCAGGTAAACTTGTTGCCACGGGATGTGCTGAACAACTAAAAGATGCACAGTGAGCCTGGGAAAATCTTTACAGTGATTCAATACAAAAATTTTGGGGGAACAGAATAAAGAGCAGCTGGGTTCTCTGCTGCTGAGCTGGTGCTTGAAAGGATTCAGTCCCTTCCTGCCAGAGAGGGTGACACATTTTAATCACATTGAGATGCAAAAGCCTTTCCAATGGCTCTGGACCTCCTCTATCTCTGTGCTGTGCTCTTTGAATTTGGAACAGGCTGGGGGCGGGGGGTGGGGGCACGACTTCCATCTGAATAGTCCCTCAAATACCGGCGTTATTCTGGATTTGAGTGATAAAGAAAAGACTAGCTGAAATAGTCTCTTTTGACCTAGGAAAATCTATGAATTCTTGGATCCAAATAATAGTTGTTTCATAATCATAAGAAGTAGGGCTCATGGTCAGCTTGTGACATCATTCTGGGGTTAGGGGAGGAGAAAGTTTTTTTCCCTTTTGTCCTTACTTATGCCACTTCTGGATCAGGGAAGAATTGGGAAGCTCTTCTGTAATGCACAAAGAGGGTCTCAAAAGCACACCCCTGGGGCTGAAATGAACTGCCTGAAGTACACGCTTCCCTCGGTTCCTCCAAAGCACACAGTTCATTTGCCCAAAGCTGAGAAGCAGAACAAAAATGAGCTTATGTATGAGATAAAGAGCCGAACTCTGATAGAAATACTCCTAGCAGCTGAGATGCAGGAATGGCTTGCTTCAGAGGATGCTCTGGTGACACAGAGATCTGCATCCTGCCATTCCCTTCTTCTGGGCTACAAAGTGTGGTGAGGAAAAGGGAAGAGAAATCTCCCATCTTTTATCACACACTCCATGTGTTTTATCTGCTTTTCTCTGCAGTTTTACCAATTCCAGTCACAGCAGAAGCAGTTTGGACAGGGCTCAGGAAATAGACCCTGATTTCCAATTAGTTTCTTTGTCATTCTTTGCCCTTCTCTCATTGGTGCTGGCCATAGGCAGCTCCTGCTGCAGTCAGCGGGAAAGGAGACAGGATATTAAACTATTAATTTTTTCTTTGGTTGCTGCCTCAGTTTCTTATCTCAGCAATAGCACAAGTATTCTTCATCAAGATTACGGTCATCACAACGTTAATCCCTGCAAAGGTCTTCAGATCACGTGAGAAAGAGGCGCAAATTATTACTGAGCTGATGAAGGGGAATGAGCTGTTGCAGAAGAGACTGGTGATGCACTTAGTCTTATGTCAATAGCTATTGCCACCTGCACCAGCAGAAGACATAAACACTATCAAAGCCTTTCCAGGCACACTGTTTCTTTTTTCTTTCCTTTTTTTTTCACCCCCCAGTTTAATTTTGTAGATACATGTCACCGCATCACCTAAAGTACAGAAGCAAATTCCTGACCTCTGATAATAACCAGCAATTGTTCTGGTACATCCCCATTGATTGATTTTTTTTGTCCTTATAATGTTCCTCTAAGCTCATTCAGCTGCAGTGATTGCACCTCTTACCGTAAGCTGTTTGCATTGACATTGCTGAAAACCCCTGCAGACATGATAGGAAAGGTTTAGGAACCATCAGCTCAATGTACACGATCTATCCCCAGCTGAAACTCACCTGGAGAAGAGTCGTTGAGAGGGTTCAGGGCAGCCGCCCTCCGTATCTTCTCCAGACATGTCTCTTGCTCCTTTTTAATGATGCAGTTGGAATGGGTTGCTGCAACCTGAAACGTGGGGAAAAAATGTGGGGAAAGAACAATTACAAATTTAAAATAGCTAGTGAGTTTATCAGGAAACATCAATAAGTTTTGAGGTCCCATTTCAAAAGCTAAAAGAAATAAAAACATCCTTGGAAGATGAGAGAAAATTGCAACAAACTTCTTTTTTTTGTCTACTTTTTTTTTTTTTTTCCTAACAGCAGGCTTAAGGTCAAATTATAGAATTATAATTCTCATAAATTTTGGGGGTTTTTTTATGTTGTTCTCCCTGTCAAAGTGTAATTTCTAACATTTTTTTTTTATTGTATTCCTTTCCTTATATAAGGATGAAGCAAAGGTACCTCTAATTAAAGAATTAATTTAAAGAGGAATCAGAAATCAATTGAGCCTCACTTTGATCTTCCAGTAGTTTCTTATGAGTCTTGCACAATCCATTAACCTCACTCAGGACTCAAAACTAAATTAAAAGCTCTTTCTTTTAGTCTTTCACCCTGTCCATTCCTTAATGTTTCCTTCTTTATTCCCAGTGAATAAAAGTCTGCTTTCNTTTGTGAAATTTTTATTAATGTTTCTTAAAAAAAAGAGAGGATTCAAATTGTTTTTTTTTTTTTTTTTTTTTTTTTTTTTCCTAACTTTAAGCCTCTAAGCCACCCCCCTCCAAAAAAAAAAAAAAAAGAAAAAAAAGAGATAAATGAGTCTGTAACAGGAACATTGCAGCCAACAGAATGTAGGCAATCCCAAAGCAGCAACAAAGTAAGAATGGGACCCATTCCCAGAAATCAATACAAGATTTCATTCCTGTGGTACAAAGTGGTCAGGGTATATCAATTCAGGGGAAATACAATAATAGAAACTCAGGTTTAATTAGATCATTTTATAGGGCCACTGCTAAGGTTCAAATCACGCTGTGTGGAAAGCACCATGCAAATCACTGCACTGGTTGAAGATGGGGTAGATGACCCTGGTTCTCTGCAAGCAATTTTGCTCTTTCACGTTTGCCATCCCATTTCCTTCACTCTTGGCGACGGAGCGCTACAGAGGAAGCAGAATGTACCTGCCAAGTCCTCTGTTTTCCCTTACCTGCTAAGTAAGAACAAGCAAATAGGGAAAGCAATACCTGAATTCAATCTGCTTCAGTTTATTTTTGGAGCCCCAGCTTCACCCGTCAACTACTTCCCTCACATCCCCATAGAGGGAACGGAGTGAACAGTTTGGGTCACTAATGCATCGAACTACCACCACACACTCAGTACACATAGTAAATCCCAAGGCACGCGTAATCCCAGTTTGGTGGTGCTTTTGCCTGTGCTAAGAGGCACGGAGCCATTTGCACGCTTTTGACCTTGTAACAGTTAGAAGCCACCACTCCTATTTCAAAGACAGAGAGGGTTTCCTACCGCCCCTCTACTGGAAAGCGTTACTCACCATTTGTAGGAACTGATAACGCTACACAGTTCCATCTCCAAGATCCCAGTAATAAATTTCAGCTATTTTCCCCGTGGGATACACCAGGCATAACCATATTAAATTTGTTTATCTTCAAAACAAACACTGTTCTGTTCTAAGGGCTCCCCAAGGGCCTGGAAAATATATATTGTCACAGATCTCTGGGATCTCCCAAGAACATAAGGGCTTTTGCTACATCATCCCCTAAACCTCGCCAAAGACTGGGAAAATTGCATTGGCTGACATTCAAGTTCTTAGAATATCTTTTAAAAAGATAAAAGGGAAATAGGAAGTAAATGAGGCTTCTGCTGCTCATACTGCTTTACTCTCCACAGTTGCCCAGGCCTGAAAACAGAGTCCAGGGGTTGTCTCAGTACATGAACGTGGCAGTTTCTATACAGTTCAGTATATGCAGATTAGAAAAGCTGTATAATAATAATAATAAAAATATAGTTACAATATCTATTGTCGATGCAAGCAGGATACAAATAAGCAAAAGGAAATGTTAACCTGCAGAACCCTTTTCATCTTGATATTGTGGATGCTAAATGATAGAGGAGTTCAAAATATATATATAGATGTGTATGTATGTATGCAAAGTCCATCAAATGATACTAAACACTAAGAAACCCACCATGCCCAACTTTTGACGTCCTATGAGGTAACCCTAGACCTTTCAGAAGGTTTAGGTTCAATCTATAGCCAAAGGACAAAAGAACGTGATATATCCTTCTTATTTTTGTTGCCTTCTTTAGTAGAGGTTAAATCAAAGCCACGACTCGATTGATTATAAAGAAAGCCTAAGGTTAAAAGCTCAGATTTTATTGTTTTCCTTGCAGAGAGGCACATCAAGTCAGATGTATCTGACTAAACTGACTAAATTTAGTCAATTTATCTGAGTAAGTCTGGCTGGGGAGGAATGTGAAATGTAGACAGCTGGGCACAGAGAGAACACTGCCGCCGTGTGCCTCACCCGTCCCTGTGGCCTTCCTTAAGCTCTTGCTATTGGCAGGATGCTTTGATGTGACTTCCCATAACCATCATTATGCCATTTTGTTGCACTCTTCATCAACAGATTTTTTTTTTTAAAAAATAAATATTGGGAACACAGAAACTGAGACAGAAAGCAAAGAAAGGGAGGAAACTGTAACCTCAGTGCCAGAGGAGAGAAGAGAAGCTGCCTGTCATCTCCGCTAATTAGCAGTGTTGTGTCTGAGAAGATAAAACCAGATTTGGGTTGTGTATAACAAAGGGTTTCTCTGTTGAATGCAGAGATGCATTAATGTTATCATGTTTTCCTGAAAGGATCCACATGTTTCATGTTTCTCCATTAGCTGCGCACTGGTAGAGCCTTTAATCTGTCGAGTCAGTCTTTAAGAACTGAACGGCAGAGCACAATTCAAATGGAAGTGTAAGCTGGAACTTCATGGCCTCCTGATTTCATTTCTTTTGCCTCAAGGACATTTGCAATTTCCTGAGTTCAGCGGAGACAGTCTGGTTTCAGTTTCCCAGAAGATATCAGTGATATGTGCAGTTGAAGAATATTCTGACACATGCTAGAAAAATCAAGAAACCAAGAAACCGAATGCATGAAATTAATTCTTCTTACAAAATTTATTACTCTCAATGGACGGAAGGAGTTTGACTCACATCAATTTTGAAAAGGCATGTATTTGTATAGATACAAAGAGAGTAAATACAGTCAATGTTTGTTTAATTTTGAGAAAACATAAAAAGACAAAAGCGGCTGCCTACCACGAGATATGCAACAAATTGAGAGCTTTCATTTTTCTTCATTTATTTTTATTAAGGTGGCCATCACAGAGGTAAAGCAGCATGTGCTGTGTGTAACTTGTAGTATTTAACTCTTTGTTGTTCCCTTGACATTATGGTAATATTAATAACAGTCATGTTATTATGCTACAACATATGTATATTCTCTCACACGTACTCTCAAGGTGCTGCTTTATTGTGAGCCGTTCCATTAAGAAAGCCATTGTTAGTACATAAACCTGAGCAGAGAACCAGGTGAACATATTTGTGCTGTTTCTGGACCTGCCCGAGTTATATGTGTCAATAAATTAGCAAATTTTAGAGTCATGTGTGTAAGCAAGGCATTGCTTAAACGTACGGATGCTCCAGGGAAGGAACCACATGGAAGGAATTGTGCAGACCAGAAGGTGCCATACACTTCCCTGCTCATGGAAATAAATACTTGTTGCTGGATCATTCCAGACGAAATTTAAATAAGCTCTCTTTCTTCTTGTTTTGGTTCAAGTATACCAAGCGCTGGGAGCAAGGCGAGGTGAAGGTAACCTCAAGAGCAACTTCTTCCTTTCTTTCCTTCCCAAGATTTCTATTCTGGAAAGGCAACAAAGCACAAAGCACGGCTGGGAGTGGGCAGCTGAGAGAGCAGGACTGGACCGCATTAAGAAGATGCTTCCTAACCACTCGTACTAAGGAACAAGGGATATGAACTTAAACTGGACACCAAGCTTAGGTAGCTGCCCTAATTTATACGCTGTGTATACGACACTGACATATAGCTACCCCCAAAGTGAGCAGGTCAGAAGTCTAAGCACACGTCTAGACCATTTGATGTGCCTTAGGGTATCTCACTTGACCTCCAGTCGCTGCTGGCTGCGTGCGCCTTTGTGTTTGCCCTTTGTCAGGATATTTTGGCCACTGTAGGGTATCTCCAAAGGCAAAAGATATTTATATTTCGGCACTTGAATCATTTCCTCAGTGATATCAAGGCCTTCTCAGAGGAAAATCACGATGTTCTCTACGAATCGGACATTATCCTTGGGTTCATAGTCACTGATAAAGACTTGTGCATAGGAGAGGCGGTTGGGTGGTGGAAGGATCTGGAAATTTTTTAATACATCAAAGTCAGGCACTGAAAGAGGTGTTGGTGTTATCCAGACTAATCATCCCGTGGGCCAACAGTGCAGAACGGTCTAGCTGAGAAACCCAAAGTGTCTTTGACCACATACAGTCAGTCAAAAAAATACTGTTCTGCTCATTTTACTCACTGTAATAATATTCACAGTTGCTTTAAAATGTGATTTCACTACACAAGTTAACTCAGTGGATCTATAGAAGTGAGAAAAGTCACCAATATTCTTGAGAAACTCCAGAATCAGAAAATATGCCTCAAAGTCATAGCAAAGATGTAATAGTGAACTGCGTGATTCGTTTGGTATTTTCATTTCTACAAAGCCCTGATCAAATATAACAATTCAGTACCATTGGCTCTTCTTTCCTTTTCTGCATTTCTGTATTATGCCTGTAAAGCCCTCATTCTTTATTTTTGCAAAGGGAAGGAGAGTATTTCCACTCCATTCAGGATTTGTTATATTAGGCACCATGACAATAAGGAGAGGGATAAAGAAATACAGACTAAGAAAAGCAAAGAAACAACAACAAAAACCCCTGTCATTAGATTCCTCATGGACAATGTTTTACATCAACATAGAGATGAAATAGACTCTCACCTTTAGTCTGTGTTGTCTCTAAAGTAATGCAAGAGAGGAGTTTAATCCACCAGCTATATTAGATCATTCACTTCATACTGAACTACACTTTTTCCTAATTCTATTGTGACATTCAGTTTTAAAAAGTGGTCTTAAAAAAAGATACATTATTATGTGAGCATCGCTGAAAGAAGCTATCTTTGTCATGGAAACAACATTACTAGATTTAATCCCTATTCTTATCAAGCAACAATTCAACTGGTCAAACCAGTTGCAAAACATTGTGTTAAAAATAGACGTGTTTGAGAAGGAGCTCTGAATATCTGGATTTTTTCAGAACTGATTTACATCATTACTGGTACCCACAACACTGGCTTGACAGTCGAACAAATTGTCGTCTCTGGGAAGGCCTTACGATGTTACTTGATTGCATTTGTGTAAATGGCACCCAAACTACTGTAATTTCAAAACAGTTTAGACAAAGAGAAAGGGTAAAGCGTAGAAACTTCTTCAAACCAAGCCACAATTGTACAATCTGCAGCATAGTTTTGACGCCATGCTTTAAGCAAATTGTGCACTAAAAAAGCCCCCAGAAACACAGCACACTGCCAAAAAAAAAGGCATTGATCCCTTTCAAACCGGCTTACATGAATTTAAGATATGGTTATCTTCTAACACTGGTGGCTCCTGGAGAGATGCACATCTCGCTGCAGATTAGAAAATAGCAGCAGCATAATCAACATTTTCCTTCGCTCAGTGGATAACTTCTGAAGCGGTAACTCAGGACAAAAGATGTGTTATGCAACATGGGGTAAACCTATTTTTGAATTTGCCTTAAATGGCTTTTTATCTTGGAGATCAGTTGAAAAACCTCTTTTTGAGCGTGGTGAGGTGTTCTCAGTATAGCTGGTGACTTTCCCAGGAACTGACATCTTGAGTTAAACCAAAGTATACCTTTATCCTGTCTCTGACAGAAGGCAATACCAAACGCTGTTTTTTGAAGCCTTGTACTGGCGGGATGCAACCGCTCATTGGAAAGCGTTTAAAAATCTTGCTAGACATAATGTCCTTGAGGTGAAACCAAAGGTGCAATAGCTCTTTCTGATTGCTGATTTTATTATGTAAAATGCCTTTCTCTGGTTGTTCCTGAGACTTTCTTCCCCAAAGATAAACTGTACAACCCCCAGTAACGCATGCTAGATGTCTTCCTCCTTCATTCCTCAGAGGTCATCCTAGGCCTGAAAAGCTGACAAACTCCTGCCAACACTCCAACTCCCACTTATTTTCAAAAGTGTTCAAGGGCAATGGGATTTAAGCATCCAAATCAGGGTCTACACCCTTACAAATCAGACTGAAACCTCACGGGAAGATTCTCACCCCTCTGAGAGCTTCTAGTTGGGGCAAAAGTTGGTTGTGTGGCCTCACCGCAGGACATCAGTGGTGCAGGGCTTGCAGAGTTCACCACCAATTGCTTCCAAGGACACTCTCCAATTCTTGACACAGGCTGTTCACTGTTATCCTGCCACGTGCCGTGATGAAGACCCTGGCTCTTTCTTCTTGATGATCTCCTTGTAGGAACTGTAAGGCCACTACTAGGTTGCTCCAAAAGCCTCTCTCCTTCCACCAGCTAAACAAGCTCATTTTCCTCATCCTCTTCTCACAGGCTCTCTCGGTGTCCCTCCTCTGACCTTGTTCCAGTTGATTGACAACTTTAGTGTGTTGACGAGCCTAAAACTGGATGTAATATCCTAGAAGTGTTCCAGCAAGTGCTGACTAGAAGGGTGTGATCATTTCCTTGCATCTACTGGCTATGGTCTTGCTAATACAGCCCAGCACACTGTCGGCTTTAATCTGCTTTCATCAGGACCTGTGTAAGCTGTGCAGAGTCAAGGCTATCAAGTATCCTTGAGTGGTTTATCACACTGAAAAACTCTTGGTGAGTTTCACTGGTTGAACGCTGAGGGAATCTGCGCTAACGTAAGACCTCTCTCAGTGCGGGGACTTTGGAAAACAGAGAAGCTTTCAGGAGTTCTGCATTTGTCGTGCTGCCGGATGCCACATTCATTTGCAAAGCAAGTTCTTGTTATTACTCGTTATTATTTGCCCATTTATACTTCATTACATTTAAACAAAACCCTGAAGAGAAAAGATCTTAGGCAGGAAATTTGTTTTGTGCAGGCTCCCAGCAAGTTCAATAGAAACCCCATCTGAGTCACACTTGGAACAGAAATGCGTGATGAACAGCTACAGGAGGCTACAGCAACACTTTCTCCACACACACACACACATACCCTACCCAAGGGAGAAAGCTTTAATTAATCTGCTAATTAAATGAAAGCTATTTGCCCTCAACCATCACACACATTCCTCCCTTTCACTCCTCCCCAGCAAGTGCGTCGTGCTACAGCTCTCACTCTAATATTCCCCAAAGGGGCTTTGGGACTGGGGAGAATACTGAAGAACGGAGGCAAAGAGCTCATTACAACAGTGGTAATGGGAAGTACTCAAGCTCATTCTCAATTTCCCTTCTTCTCCTTTCAGTGGTAAAAGACATTGGTTTAGATACTGTGCCAAAGTGGAGGGGAAAAAAACAAAACAACCCACAACCAAAGAAACCCACTCAGATCCCACAAGGAATCAAATTTCTGCACAAAAGACTGTGCCTAGAGTAACTTTCTTGACAAACTCTTCTTCCTCCTTCCCAGCTCTGGAGAGTTTCACCACTATTTCACTGTAACAAACTCAAGGAGGCGAATAAAGTACATATTCATGAGGGAAAGGAGGGAGCAGACTGAATGGTGTGTCAGAGCCCCAACGCAGTGAGATGAGCCAGCGTGGACCTGAGCGGAGGGGATTAGAAAGGAAGAGAGGCAATGCAGGACAACTTCCTAACGATGACCACTGAGGCCATACACAGAAAAAAACACCACCACCACCACAAAATTACCATTTTTTCAGAGGAAGAGACGAGTCATCTTGAGAGGCAGTTATGACCAGACTGGATTGTCCCTGGGCTGTGGACATTGCCGGGCAGGAAAGTGCCGCAATGGCTGTAAGGAAATTGCTGGCAAAGCCACAGCGCATGAGCTGCCTCGTTCCTCTGATGTCTCAGCTTATGACTGTGAAGATGTATGATGTAGCTGTGCTTTCACGTGTGTTGGCCACACTCACAGGCATTCAACATGGATGTAAATACAAAATATGACATCAAATGTTGCACTGATCGGTTGAGGAACTCAGGTGTCATTCAAGTAATCCAGTTCGGGGGTAAGGAAAGTTTCTGCTCTGCTCAAAGATGTTGGTGTGCAATATTTCACTATTTTGGAATCAAATTTTTAAAAGGTAATGCAATCTATGGAATTTTCTTGGGGGTGGGTGGAGGTTTGCAGGGGGAAGGGAGGTGGAAGTCCAGATGTATGAACATATTCCTGTAGGACAACAATATATATTGAAAGTACTGAGTTTTCCACATGATAGAAAATTCCAAAATTTGCCTGTATAAAATTATGAACCACTGTAATCCTTCAGTCTGGGTTTATACCACAGAGAATGATACTGAAGCTACTTTTATTAGGTTACCTAATAAAATATGGTTCCTATTATGATTGTCTGCCCAATGATGGATATCTTATCTCTATATTTAGGACTGCATCAATGCCGTGCTGCTGAGAAACATCAGCAGACAATCCTCTCACAGCCAGCTAATGGTATGGACACTCAGTGTTGGTCAATATTTAAGGCCTAAGTTATCTGGGTGAAAAACATGCTATGGAGAGAGACTTGCAGTGTCAAGGTTTGTTTCTTGCTCATAGCAAAAATGAGAGCCCAAGGTGACTTGTGGAGCTGTAGATATTGCACTAATGAATCCCGTTCCCACCCTGCTTCTCAGAAATGGTTATCTGTGCATCGCTTTTCCACCTTAAGCACCCAAGATTTTGTAGGCCAGCAGAAGTATTGCCCTGTCATTGGGCACACGATTTAATCATGGCCAATCACCAGTATTTAAATACCTGACAAGAGCTCTTCAACAGCAACATTTAAATGTAATTCTCAGAAAACATAATCTCTGGTGATATGCAGTTATATCATGACAGTGAACAGCTAAGTTCTGGGTAGGCAAATCATTGCCAAAGGGGCGATCAGTTCCAGCAACACAATTCCCTCCACTGATGCAGCAGACAGTATTCGGTACATTTGTGATTCATAGTAATTTAGCCACATGTAACATCTCTGTCTTGGGCATTTGTAAGTTTGAAAATTATACCTGTTTAAAGATTCCCTAGACATCACTGAATGTGAATCTGAATGAAGCCACATTACCTGTTGAATAGTATTTAGCTCGTTAAAGTAAAGGAGTCAGCTCCTCAACTAATGTATATTGACAAAGAATAACTCACAGTTGGAGCCTTGGCCTTTTTCTTTCACTCTATAACCTATATTTTCCGAACCTGAGAACGTGCAGCTCTGAACTAGGATCATGCCAAATAAAGTTCAAATGTGCCCCACTCGAGAACATGCAGTGAACAGGTGACAGAGTACATTTTCAGACCTCAGTTGCCCATTCCTGATATTTCAAAGGAACAATAAAAACATATTGCTTTCATATATGCCATAAAAGACAAGCACATGCCCAGACTCACTATCAGCAGGGACCCACGTATTAGCCACAATAAAACCGCAATAGGCAGACAGCAGTAATAGACATTTTCACAGGAGCTTAAGAGATACAGAAACACAATCACACCCAATTCCTTTCTTCAATCCCAAGGGTTGAACTCTAGAACATCTCAGATGAGGTGTGACATGTAATAGGATTTTCTTTTTACACACTGTAAAAAATCCAGACCCACCAATGTAAACTCGTTTTCTGAGGAACTGAGAGCAGCAGCTATATGGAAGGAGCAGACATAGGAACCAGCAGTGCGTGACGAAATATCCAGTCCAGATCACGCACTGGGCAGAATATTCAGCAGTGCCACCTACCAACAGTGGGCCAACTATAGCCTTCTTACACCCCAGTAAATCTTCCCTGCTAGAAATCAACCCTGAACACTCCTGCTTTTTATTTTTTTCTCCATTGCTGTGCGATAGGATCCCCAAAAGTCGAGACAGTGTTTTGGAAAGGTAACACACTGTATAAAAAGATTGGGCTGCCATGGAATGATATATTTGAGACCATTCCTAGCTGCAGGTGTGTTAGACATACAGCTCCCTCTTTCTCCTTCCTGAAGTTTCTCCTTTTATTTTTTTTACAACATTTTATGTGCTAATATTGTTATTTACCAGTTGCTGTATCAGGAATACTCTGCCACTATAAACCCTAACTCAAAATTCTTATGAACCATGATGTAAGAACGCTACCATCTCTGGCAAAAAGTGGGATTCCTTTCCCTGCGGGACTCCTTATCCGAATGCTTTGCTTCACTTGGTGTGAGGACAGCAAAACTGCACAGAGACTGCCCATGAGACAATTACGTGGGTAGGAGATAGGTGGGACCCAGAACCTGATCTGCTAATGGCTCTGTGAGCAGCATAAAATGCTTGCAGCAATGAATTTATCGCACATGCACTGCTCATGAGGTGTATAGAAAATCCTACTAGTGACTGCACTATATTTCATGAGATGAACCTCAAGCAGGTTTCAAGGAGTTCAGAAATATGATGTGTTAGAAAAGAACAATGCAAAATTACTAGAAAACAACAAAACAACAAGACACGGTGCCAGATTGCATACCCTATCTCAAATTCTTATTTTACTCTTATATCACTGCAGGGTACGATTCGATTTAAGGAGGGACAACGTGCAGTGATGGATATGGTCTTCTTCTAAGAACAGATCTCCCCCTTAAAGGGTGACTTCATTCCAAATAAACCTGCAGGACTTGGATGCGTTTCAGACCCTGACAGATAAGCCACAGGTCTCACTTTCAGAGTCTTGTCATGACCCAGATTCTGCTCCAGCGTTTTCTGCTCTGCTACCATAGAGAAATTTGCTCAGATAGGGGATACCCTACTCAATAAGGACAGATTCAGGATGGATTTTATTACCCCCATGGTACACCTCCTGTCGTTCTCAGCCCCAACAAAATGCAGGAGGCATCTGAAGCGTTAAGCCAGTCACCTCGTCTGGCAGGTGCAAGGGCACTCTTGATGCAGAACTCGGTGGCACCGGGGCTCTCTCCAAGGGTAACAGATGCTTCAGCTGTGCTGTTTGCAGCTGACTGCAATGCGCAGGCATTTAGGACTCAGAATCTTTTGCATATTTAAACAAGAGACAATTTTTCAGTGTCACAAAAAAAGAAAAAGGAAAAAAAAAAAGAAGGTTTTAAAGCCCAAGCATACATGGTCACTGCTCCACACTAAAGACAATAAGTGCTGGCCGATACGTTCAAGCCTCTCTTCCCAAATTTAATTTACTAAATGGGTGGAAGTGCCAATAAATTGTCATCCTGGAGAAAGAAGTAAGGGTTCTGCTGGGGTTTTTATGCAGGTCATATTTAATAGGGTCCTTGTATGTTGACTAAAAGAGCCCAATGTTATGTATTTGGGCTTGAAAATATTGAATGTTACTTCATCTCTTCATCTGTGACAACGACCACATCATACCCTCACCGACACCTGGTTCTGAAATCTTCAGGCATCGTAGACTCCCACACGTCTTGATGTGTGTTGACCTAGTATGCATCCCAGAAGTACAAGCCAAATTTTGCCTCTGCACTTAACAGTGGCAGCTGCTGAGCACCACACAATACATGCAACACCACCTCAGAACAGAGGTCTTGCACGAAGCTCATGCCTGTGTCTTTCCCTTGATTGTTGTTCTTAGCAAGCCAAGAGCTTCAGAAAAGGTTGTTGCTTGGGTTGAGATGAATTTCCTCACATGAATGCCTACCCAGGACCTGAAGTGGCTAGAATTTCTCAGTCATTAACCTTAACAGCTTCAATTTCATCTCCCTGCTCATATCCTTTCCTTCCAAGAAGTTGATTCTGCTAATGTATTCCGAGTTATAGACAGAAAACTCAGTTCCACCATTTATACTATTTTTACTTCTCATGGAGTTCAGGCCCTTATTGCCCATGCTACAGCCATATATATGCAACTGAATAAAGATGTGCAAAGCATTTCCTTAAGGTAAATTGTCTAAATTTTCATAGCTCCACTGATTTCTGGATTGTAGTATGACTTATACAACAACAAAAGGTATAGCTCTGAAGCCCTTGAAATGATAACATTAAATTGCAGTAATCTTTTAATTTGGTTCAGATCAAAGTTAATAGGAAAAGGTTTCATTTTCCATAGAGAAAGGTAAGGTCAGAAATGGGGGCAGGTATTTCAGACTGCTTTGGTTTTCCCGCTATTAGAAGAAAACATTAACATATTTAAATAGTGTATGTCTAATACATACCAAAGAGAGAGAAAGAGAAGATATTCCTCTGCCATGAGAGCAAATTGCTGTCATACTTAAAGTAAACAGAGACTTGAAAGCAAAATTGGTGGAACCTGTTTCATATTGTCCCTCGTGGGTTATTCTGGGTGACTCCAATATGCGTTAACTCTCATTTGTTTGATCCTCAAGATTACCATGATCTGAATTTTTGCACTACAACTTTGACAACAGATACAAATATTTCACATTTTCACCTATGAAAAAAAATACACTGAATAAAAATCACTGCCTCAAAATGCAAGCAATCGGTACTGAAAACAGGATTTTCTCTAGACTAACGTTACTCATACACATCCCTGTCACTTTCCTTTTATTATTTGTTACATTACATTAAACTCAGGATTTCATTCTTCCATAATTTTGATGGTGTTATTTCACAACGGCTCCTGCTGGCTTCTACAGCTGTTTGGTGTTTGTTTTTTTTTCCCAAAGCCATGAACACCGCTGGAAGATTGCCACTTCACATTGCTCAACACCCAAAAGGCTCCCTGTGTAAGCAGGGCCATGTAGTGGGAGCTGACCTCAGTACAAGATGACCCATCCCTCCAATATTAATTGTCAGCCACAAGGTGTTATTTTGGATTTCATTAACAGAGATATAGGAAAAATACGTAGACACAAAAGGCAAAAGAAGCTGAATTTCCATCTTTGTGTCCTGTAATTAAATATCTGCAGAATTAATGTTGTAACCAATAGGTCACAGTGTGAAAACCAAAGCAAAATAAACCTTATCATTTCCGGTCCCCATCTAATCCTTTAATTCACAGAAAAAAAATCCCTAAAAGATTAAAAAGCAGTGAGTGAACATTTGGATAAATAGAACAAATATTCTCCTGTGAAGTGGAGAAGTAAGTATGCATCCTGGTTTGAGGTAAAACAGGACCAATTTTGTTCAGTAACTACTTTTTAGCTGGACCTCTTCTAACTACAGAAATTAACAGCATATTGTGCAAAAACTGTTTGCCCTCAGAGTAATAAGACCGATGTTTACAGCTGATGCCCGGGCATGGTATACAGAGACGCTCTTGCTTATCCTTATTGCTGTATGCCCCAAGAGCAGCTCACTCGGTTATTTGCCCCGTTGGAGGGTCGGAAGCGGAAAAGCATAGAGGTGCCCCACCTGTGGGGAGGAGCGGACAGGACAGGTGACCCAAAACTGACCAACAGGGTATTCCATCCCATCTGCCTCATGCTCAATGTAAAAGCTGAGGGATCAAAGGGTCAGCCCTCTTTCTTCAATGGCCAGCATCCGAGGAGGACTCTGTCTGTTCGTTAACCTTTGATCCTGATCCTGAATCCAGATCTGAAATCCAGTTCACGTCCATCACTGAGTCCAGTCTGGGACTTCTTCAGTGCCAGTCAGTGACATGATCATCATCCTGGGAGCTTGATACAGTTTTGTGTATTTTTCATTATTTCCTTTTTATTATTAATATTTCATTAAAGTACTATAGTTCCTTCTAAACTCATAAGTGTCTCTCTCTCTCTCCTGCCTCTCTGAAGACAGGTAGGAGAGAACATCTGTCGTTCTGCCCAGTAGCTGGTTCTGCCCAAATCATGACAGTAGGTCAATGCAAGCATGAAGGCATTCATCAGATGAAGATTTACATGGGACTTCACACCAGTGTTAGAAAATCAGGAGGCACTGTGGCCATC
Organism: Anarhynchus alexandrinus; assembly: GCA_008711295.1. Classification (NCBI taxonomy): domain Eukaryota; kingdom Metazoa; phylum Chordata; class Aves; order Charadriiformes; family Charadriidae; genus Anarhynchus; species Anarhynchus alexandrinus. The sequence continues at coordinate 114,090 of VUYV01000718.1, read as the reverse complement.
CCCACCTGTGCTCTTCAAGAGCAGCCAGGGGTGCCCCATACACTATCAGTGCACATATATGGATTTTATGGGTGAGAATAAGTTAGACACTTGGCTATGTACAAAGAAACGTGAGAAAAAGAAGAGGAGGGATGCTTGATCATACAGCATCAGTTCAGTACAATGAATTGATGAAATAATATTGTGTTTCACTCAGATGAAACTGATGGGTTTTTTTATGGTTTGAGCTGCAAAATAGACCTAATACAGAGCCCAACAAATTTATTTTTTTTTAGGTTAATTGAAGGTATGGATCTCAGAATGTCTCAAAGCCAGGTGTCTCATGGAGCTCCTTAATCCTACACAGATCTCCAGGCAGCTCCCCAGTACCTGCTTCTCCATAGTGCAGCACTGAGATTAACAAAACTTCTCACAACTCATACATCTGTCTTTGGCACCATCACCCTTAAGCATTCCTCAGCAATAAGTGGCTTTATCTTTTCCACACCATTTAAAGACAGGGCAGTGCCCTTGTTTGACACGGAGAGAACTGAGGAACAAGAAGCTGCAGCATGGCTCAAATCAAGCACCAATCTGGCACAATAAGAACATTTGATCTTCAAGCTCTCATGCTTAACTGTCAGTGATCCTGAATTGTCATATACCTGAATTAGCTGTTAGATTAAAAAAAAAAAAAACAACAAACCAACAAAACTGATGAATTTTGTGAGCAGTATCACAAGGCTTTAGCCATTGATCGCATGGATTACTGTCTCCTAGACGAGCTTCTGTTTGGATGCTCTGCCTTTTGATGAGGCTTGAGCTTATTCTATGATTCTATGATTTATGTTGAAGTTCATTTTTGTGTAGGGAATTAACAAAACCTCTGTCTTCGCCTAAACATTCATATGAAACTGTTAGAAAACTAATTTATCTGAGAATGTGGTCCTTCTGTCAAATATAGTTGAAACCACCCATAGCATTCAGGGTTCAGGGGGAGACAGATGACCTGAAAGAATGGAAAAATAAATACATAGGCATAGATGTGATCTCATTAATCTGTTTCCCACAGGGTATCAAAGGCCCTTCAGCATCTTACAGCCCGTTCTCGCCGATGTTGCCTGCCTGTACAAAATTCCTGACTCTCCCACAACTGCTCTGCAAATGGAGGGTGCAAGGGAATGCCTACAGCAGTGGTCAGTTCCAGAAGGAACATTAACTTCATCAATCTCGATGCCAAAGCTGTTAGACTGAAAACATACGGTGAGATTCAAGAGGTATTTTAAATTAGCACACAGTTTATTCACCTGGTGTTTCTGCATTCGTTAGGATATAATAAACAACACAGGATGGCCAAAAAAGGTTTAGATTTTGCACATCTACATTGCTGGGAGAGGTACTAAAAGGGACTATCCCAGCCTGTAGTTGCATGAGAATTTAGTTTCTATTGCAATGCAAAAATGTCATGTATTTTGTTATGGTTTTTAAGTAATGGAGCAAATTATCATAAAACTGGCTAACAGAGATATAATAACTAAAACCAGCTCAGCCAGAGGGCAGCAAGAAAAAATAACATTTTAATATTTGTGAGGAAGTAAACAGAAATTCATACCCTTGAGCTTCAGCATATCTCTAATCTTATCCAATATGCACTTTGCATTAGCAGTTATCTGGCAAGCCCTTAGCAAACAAGAAAGCCAAAATAAAGGTCCAAAACAGTTTTGTGTCAAAATATGTAATGTGCTCAGATGTGGCTATTGGGAAGGAATCATTACAAAAAAAACAATCTATCTTTCCCTTCCCAAATCTGCAAATACCAGTAGCTCAAATTATTGACAAACTGTTTTAGGATTCTTCAAACAACCAGATCACCAGCCTGTATTTAGCCTAAATAACCCCAGAATAACACACTTTGGCCACAGATGCTGAGTCAGAGTGAGATTGTAGTACCGAAAGCATTTGAAAGGAGTACACAGAAGCCAAAGTGTTTTATTTTTCCATCTAAAGCTCTTAGAGAATTAATAGGAATTTTACACTCTAAAAGAAGCCTACTGAGGAGTGTTTGACAGAAAAGGACATTGCATAAATGTGTTATTGGGCAGGCCAGAAACAGTAAAAACTTTGCAAGCCTCAACAGAACTTTTCAATATAAGCGTACATATATATAAAGTATATTGGAACAGTGAACACAGCCACTGAGTGCATACAAAGGTTGGGAAACCATTAAACCCACCAACTGACACAAATGAAATCTGACTGAAAGACATACATTGAGACTATTTTCCCCCAGGAAACAACGTATTGATTAAGTTTACGGCCTAAACCATATTGATTGCTGCCCTTCTCTGGAGCGCGTCCAGAGAAGGGCAATGGAGCTGGTGAGGGGTCTGGAGGACACGTCTTATGAGGAGCAGCTGAGGGAACTGGGGGTGTTCAGCCTGGAGAAAAGGAGGCTGAGGGGAGACCTTCTCGCTCTCTACAACTACCTGAAAGGAGGGTGTAGTGAGGTGGGGGTCGGTCTCTTCTCCCAAGTAACAGGTGATAGGACAAGAGGAAATGGCATCACGTTGTGCCAGGGGAGGTTTAGATTGGATATTATGAAAATTTTCTTCACCAAAAGGGTTGTCAAGCACTGGCACAGGCTGCCCAGGGAAGTNGGGGGAGGATAGGAGGGGAGTTTCCACATTGTAAGTGTCTTGTATGAAGACAATATTTATTCAGAAATTTTATTTTATACAAAAAAAGGGGGAAAAGTGATTGACATTGAAGTTAAATTCTTTGAACTTTACCAGAAAGAATAATTCTATCAAAGTATTATAAAATATTCTTAAAATGTTATTATGGGGGGAAAATATTTTTTCTCTTCTCCTTAAAATGGATCTTCTTTCATTTTTTTAAAGATCCTGAAGTATTTAATGGTATCCATTTTTTACTTTTCTTTACTACAGACACAATGGTCCATTGGCATCTGCCCTCACCCATACAAGAATACACATTCTATACTCGATTTTAAAAATGTATTCCAGGAAAGGCAGTAAACAACACTTGTGCTAATCTTACAAGCCACCCTATGAAGATGAGTCCCAAGATGTTTATAACGCGAGACAATCAATTAGCAACAGTGACTTACTGTCATCTATTCATCATCCACATGGCATTCATAAAATGGAACATAGTGCTCAATAAAGATGAGGTTTCTAAAAACTAAAGAAATCAAAGTCTACGCTAAGCTAATTTTTGATGACCCTGCAGTAAGGAGAGCACTAGAGGGGGTTAGGATGGGTTATGCCAATAGCTAGAGGTGTCTGTCCCTTGCCACTGACTATAGAAACATTAGTATATATTAATATAGGTCAATATCTTAATCTAGACATCCAGCATTTAGGTGGCTAAATGTTAGCCTAAGTACATTTTCTGACATCAGTTAGGTACACAACTCAGCTCTAACACGCACAGAAAGTACAGAGGCAGGTCCCATTCATTAGGAAGGCGATGTTCTCCATTTTGGGCACAATAAGCATTATATAGCATGGAGTAAATATATCACAGAGATCACCATATTTTAGTATAGAAGGGGACCCATATCTCCAAAATCCTCACTTGCAAGTGATTTCCACATGGAAAACAAAACAAAAAAAAGCCTGAGATATTCAGGAACAGGAGCACAAGCTTGCCTGGAGTGAGCTATGTGCCCCTTGCCCAGAGAAACAAAGAGGGTTTTGTTGAGTTGGGTTCTGTGCCCTTGGGGACTGCGATGACAGCAACACTTAGGCTTTATGGTTGGCAGTTTTTTTACTGGGCCTCATAGATTTTGATTAAATAGCCGTGTCTCTACAGTTTTGAAAAAAAAAGACCTGGAAGAAGCCTTAAGCACTGTACGCTGCCTTGCATCTACTTCCCAACCCTCTGGCTATGGCACAGGCAACCTCTGGACAATTCATCCGGAGGGTCTTGTGGTGTGTAACCCTGGGGCAAACACTGATCCTGTGTGCTCCCCCAGGCAGGCTTACAGCATAGCTGCGTGATCCTCAGGAAGGCCCCAATTCTTGCCGTAGGACGTACATTCACTCTGAGAAGCAGTGGAGTTTATTTCACGGATTGGGAAGAAACTACTGATTACAAGCCATGGTGAGAGGGGCAGGAGGCCATATAAAAGACCAAATCCTTAACAGTGTAGTCATGTAAATGTAGCTTTTTTTTGGTATTCTTTTCCTCTCTTCCCGCTCTTTTACTTCCACTTCCCCCTTCCTTTTAAAGTAGCTTTGGTTCTGCATCACAGTTATCTATCTCTTCAAGCTGAATCCACAGCAAATCTTCTTAGGCTGCTGACTCAGCAAACCCAAGGAAGAGCAGGCCAGCAGCACACTTGCTAGAGACCTGAATAATATCCCTCCGGGTGCTGGATATTAATAGCTGAGCAACATGAAAAATCACTGATTCTGATACTTTTTTTTACAGGCTCCTTTTCTAAGAGATCTTTTTCTATTTCCCAATTTGTTATTTGACTGCTCGTCCAGCGCTCCTCCAAGCTCATGAATACAAAACCAGCAGGGAAAAGAATCATATTAACGTCCTTAAATCAGTGTTGTCATCATATTATTTGCCTGTCACAGAAATTATTACTACTACCAGAGGGCAAAAAAGTGAACACATTAATGTAGGACAACCATTTTCTGCTTCGTAACCTGCTGCCACGCGTTTCTAAGACCCAGATATCTCAGTTGCATGTAGATACCTGTGCTAGTGCATGGCATTGTGAACCACATGTTGGTAGAATATGCGTGTTTCTAGACTTTCTTTTTTTGGTTGTCATTCATGTTTTGTGCAAATAAGCTTAATAAGCTTAAAAACATTTTAACGAAGTGTGTATTTCTTCAACTTCTGCAATAACCGTAACTGACACCTGACGTGGCCGGTGGGAGATTACAAATACCAGTGTACTAGACAGAGCACCAACACAACATCAAGGTCTCCCACCAGCGTCAGGCATCTTAGAAAGGAGTGTCACCACGCTAGGCTTCCTCAGAAAAACCCAGGGACTTCTAGATATATGTCAGGTGGAGATATGCCTTGAGCTATCGATCACTCTGTCACTCTCTGTAAGTACCCATCCCACGTAGCTGACAGGCTAAGGACCATCTGGAACCGAGGATGCTAATTTTTGTGCCTCTGAAAGGTGCTTGAAGTCGGTTGATATCAAGGACACTGTCACTGTTTCGCAACACTGAATTTCTCAGATGCTTTTTGTGACGCAACTTACCAGAAATTCTGAACTTTCTCTTTGAAACTACCTTACCCAATATTACACATCCTGAGACTTTTTTTTTCTTTTTTTAAACAAAGCATAGGCTTTTAAGAAGTTGTTATATTCTGCTGATTGCCCCCAGCATTAGCTCCTTATATTAAAAAGGAAAAGCTATAGCAGCAGTAAAGTCCTGGCTAGCTGAGTTTTTTCTCGTCTGGAGAACATTCCCAGCAGTTCCCCAGCTATATTTGTACGTGTTTGTATTTGCATTACGTAAGTAAGAGGGAAGTCCCATGTAACTGCATTATGTTAGAGACAGTTGCAGTCCTACAGAGAACTTGAGTTCTCTAATAGCATTATGAGATGGTACAAATCATAATGCAGATAAACTCATTAAAAGCTGTCTCATTAAGTCCTGCATGGGAAAAAAATAGGTTCTTTAAAGAGCAGGGACCAGCACAATCATCTATGTTTGTGCTTGAGGAACCTCACGTTTGGGGCTGCAGCAGAAAACGGATGCTCTAACAAACATAGCAGAGCTGGAGAAAAACTAAAGGAAACGTGTGTCTGAATACACCGTCTCTCGTCTTTAAAAAATGACAGGGACTGAAATGTAGATGATCCTATTTGAAGGCAGCCCGCCACTGGAAGTGACAGCTCCAGATGAATAATGGAGGATACAGACGGCTCTTTGCTCTGTAGACTATACACACCCTTAAAAGACTGAGCAATATTACCCCCTTCAGTAAACAGGGTCTGAGCAAGCAGATTTAGGTTCTCTCTTCACCTCTTAGTGAATTGCTTAAACATAATCAGATGCAGGTTTCACACTCTGATCTGTGAGATGCTGTCTGCGCATCCAAATCTGTATTTGCCCATCTGACCCTCAGACAGTGATCACACTTCAGTGTTGGTGTACAAGAGGCATCACTTACACCTTTCTTTTTTATCTCTTTTTTTTTTTAAAGGAAGTCAGTGAACGTATGTTTGCCAGCTAATGAAACACTACGAAGAATATCTTATCATCTGAAATATTTAAGCTGAGCAATATGAAAAATGCACCCACAAGAAATTCCAAGTATTCGCTGAAGAAATACATCTGATTGAATTATTACAGACAGTTAGAACACCTGCATTGCAGTTACATTTAAAATTCAGTTCATACACTAAGCCAACTTTGTGAGTCATGAATTTCATTGTTTCTCAAGTACATTTGGAACCAGACAAAGGAACGATGGTTTAGGATCCTATCTCCTCAATAATTTCATGATGACTTTTCTTAATATTTCCTATTAAAAACCACACCCACTGCTCTCATAGATGAATGAGAAATCAATCAAAATGGCAGTGACAGTGAATTCAGAAGCAGCAAATAGGTAGAATGAAGAAAGCTGATGTTCAAATGAAAAGAGGAGATGTTCAGACAAAATGAAGAAAAGAATGAGAGCGACTGAAAAGAAGCGGGCTAGCTAACAAAAAATAGATTAAACCCAGCTAAAATAGCAATTTAGACATTCAAAGCTAGGAAAGCATTTAAAACGGGGAAAAAAACAAAGCTCAAGAATTTCTCTCAAAGATCTAGCAGGTCTCACGGATCTAGCTCCTGTCTTCAGTCCCAAGTGATTAATAAGAAGGTGGAAAGCCTCTGTGGCAGGCAAATGCAGAACAGACTGTTTAAACACATGAAAAATCTGACCACGCCAGTCTCTGCCAGTTAGAATCGGCTTAACATGCCCTTCTGTAGTTATTTATTAGAATATTATTTTCTTGTTTTCTGGTGTGAGTCTATACCTGACACCACCTAGAATTTTCCATTAATACACTTTGTCCTCTTTTTTCCCATTTATGAATGAGGGCATTAGTCCAGGTGCTTTGGTTTTCTGTGGGTAAATTGGATCTGTCTATTGTTGAGGCCAAAAAATTGCAGCTTCAAGCATGTGTACAGGTTCAGGAGCTAATGCAGCCACACTGACCGCGAGGGATGGAGACATGTGCGACAAAATGGGGATCAATCCCAACTGCTGAGAACAGGAGCTCTCCTTGAGAGTAATTTGAGATTTCTTGAACAGTACTAGTTGTGTTTAGATGAAAGCAATGGAAAAGAAGATTTTTTTTTTCGGGCACATCTTGGAGGCTAGGAGGACATTTAAATTTACTCTAAATTTTTTTAAAAGTCACATCCATTCCCTTGGTAGAAAATCTGCAAATCTGCATGCCAGAAAAGTACCAACTTGAGGACATCAGCACAGCACGTTAGAGGTGGTTTCAAGAGAAAGTGTGTCCCCCAAGGGAGAGAAAATGTGTTACCACAAGCATTACAAAAGAGTCACAGCAAGGGAAGAAGCATAAATAACATTATAGCATTCCTGAGCTCCAGTCTGTGAAAAGAAACTTCAGGGAAATAATAAAGAAAGAATATGATATGCAAATTACGGTTCAATCTATGTCATAGGAACAAGTCTCTTCACCGACCAAAGAAGCGTGTGGGCATATACACAAGTTCATGTGTGTAAAAGTGTTAATTTTAGCACCTGGGTTCCTGCAGGAGACTATAATAAAACCTTGCACTCACAAACAAGCTCATAAACATTGCAGAAACAGCATATATAAAAGCATATTTGTTCTTATTAGCTCTAGTTTGCTTCATAGTATTTCATTGGAGAGCTGTTCTTTCCAAAAGCTGGAGCTGATCACTAATTATCCAGCTCAGTGATCACAGTTATGTCCTGAAATGCTAGGAACTGGAAACTTGCTGTCCTTCTACATTTGCCAGGAAGGTCATCCATCTGAAAGCTCAGGAGATATGTTCAGTCACATTTATTTCCCTTAATTAAAAATTATTCACCTCTAAATAAGAAGACACCTTTTGGCTGTCTGAAGCTGAACACCAAAAATCTCGGTCATTTAAAAAAAATGCCTTTTGCCTTTCCATTCTTATGACTGTTTAATTAATTTTGTTCCAGTCTGAAAAATATGTTTGCATACCCAGGAGTTCAGCAGCTCTACCAACCTGCTTTCCAGTTTGGCCAGGCATAGGGTGCATCTCACCAACACTTACAGATGAGGAAACATTGAGGCTGTCCCAGGCCTAGCTGCAATATGGGAGCTCCTAAGAGACTGAGACATGACAGTTGCCATTTCTGGGTCTCAAACCAGAAGCAACAAGGTGTGTTTATGTAATCTAATGTATGTCCGAAACCACAGTATCTGAATTTGAGCTAATCTCCTCTTATAGTCAAGAAGACAGCAATCTCATACTAATATAAACATCCAAAACAGGTTAAATGTTGAGGTATTCTCCCTCCATATTAGCTTAGAGGACGTCTAATGTAACTATTTCAGATACAGAGTGAAATTAAACATACTCATGTTTTTAATATGTAATACTTTCTAATTGACCAGAAAAGCTAGGCAATAGTTGGAAAAGTCATGCACTAAAAAGAAATTCAAAGACCACATATTTGTATGGTAAGAATCATAGAATCATAGAATGGTTTAGGTTGGAAAGGACCTTGAAGATCATCGATTTCCAAGCCCCCTGCCATAGGCAGGGGGACCTCCCACTAGACCAGGTTGCCCAAGGCCACTTCCAGCCTGGCCTTGAACACCTCCAGGGATGGGGCCTCAACAAGACTACGTTATTTGGAAGAACAGAAGTATACTACCAGTTCCAATTCTGTTCTACAGAATTTAGCTGAATAACACTACATTTAAGATACGCAGTTAATTAAAGCGGTCTCTAAATAAGACCTAAGAGGAAAGAATGCATTTTTGTGTGCCAAAATAAAGATGAACCCTGTATACTGACCACTACGCGTTGCAAAAGACAGGTCACGCATAGGAAGGAAACTCTGTAAAAACTGCTAAAAGATACTCTGGTCACATATTAAATAGTTCTTATTTAAAAACAAAAGCAAAATATCTGTCAAGAATGCTTTAAAACACCTGGCTATTAAAGTGCAGTAACATGAGAATATCAGTATACGAAGCAATTGTAAAGCATTTGCATGGAAGTTCTGGAAGGCTATTATTAAGAACAAGATAGAGGATTTAAATACTTATGCTATTTTCTACAGTATCCTTCTGTGCAATGCTTCTTGAGAAGCGATGAAAAGCACAGTTATGATCTTGCAAAAAAAAAACAACCTGAGTTGAAATGCAAGATGAGTTTATTTGGGGGATTCCGGGGTGATGCCCACAGTTACAAGGTGAAAAAGCACGCTTTATTCAGTGGTCTTATGGCTGTTCTGTGAGGCTAGATACAGCCACAACGTGTAGGGTGACGGTGGGCAGGAACAGAGTTACCATCCCCAGACACATGTTAAGACCAAGTGATTCATGGGATAACATGTTACTTAGTTAGTATAGATGTATGGTGAAAATAAATCCCTGTAATCTTCATAAAGAGTCCAAGAGCTTCAGAAGAGTGATGAAAGAGTTCAAGTGGCTGTATCTTTAGAGGCCCACTTGTATGAGTTTTTAAAATTGGCCCTCTGAAAAAGGAAGGCATGCAGAAGCACTAGCTGAAGTGTCTCAAGGTTTAGGTTTCACGGGGCTGATGGCAATCTCTAATGTTATCCCCTCTACCTGGAAAGAAATAATCTTAAACCAATGGATTTGAAAGAGGAGCCCCGCTATTTTTTTTTTTAATTACTTTATTTTATTTTCTTTTTAATCTCAGATGCAAACAGTGAACAAATCCCCTCAAGGAACTGACTTCCCCTTTAACAGGATGAGAAGTGATCACAGTTCTATTGCATTCACAAAAGAGATTGGAAAGTCTTAACATAACCTGTGAGATCACAGAGAAAAAGCCAGAATCAGTGTCAGCAACAGATCCTCTTAACAAGTGCTAGCCTTGAGAACACGTGTTTATATCAATGTAATAAAAATGTCTTTCCTTACCATGGGAAGCAATATGAGAGTGAAGAAGCAGATCTTCCAGCTGGTGGCCATCTTCTCTCTTAATTTTGAACTTTAGTCAGGTTTTGCTTGTTAACACTATTATTAGGGCTGAAGCACACGTGCTTGTCAGATGTTTTGGTTAAGGTCTTCACGTCAAGGCTCAGATCTCTGCAGTGAAAGAGGAAAATTATTAGAAATATGGAAAACATGAAGAGAGTGAAAAAGAAATGGACAGAAAACAGGGAACCCAATACTTGAACTGTGAGTTGTACATATTAGAGATCAACCACGATTGTCTGGATTGCAGTTATTATAGATGGTCTTGGATACTTAATTTAAAGCCAGAGGACATGTCTGTATGATCAGTAACTTGTATCACAGAAACTACTGAAACAGGTTCTGTAGCTGCAAAGACCTCAATTGTACCCAACAGAAAAGGCAGGATGGAGTATTTTGAACCAGAAAAAGGACCAGGCTGTCTGCTTCGCTATCTGACCTTCATGATTTTCAGTAGTGTCTCAAAAGCACAGCTGTCTGGGGGTTTTTTAGGAGACTGTATGACACGCTGATTTACTCCCAGAGATCACTTGTCCAGATAACAAAATCTGTGACTAGAGTTGTTAATAATCTGATAGCTCTTTGAGAACTCAGAAATATATTTGCAAAGGAATGAATTGTACTTTCAGGCTAAAGATTCATCCATGACATAAGACAGGATTGACTTATATGGGCGACAGTGTCATGCACATCTGTGACTACCGTTGTTTGGTCTCTGCCAAGGAGCTAGAGACCTGGTCAGGACATCAACAGAATTGAGTACCTGACATTAGCTCCATCCTAGCACCTCCTGCCATAACCCAGTGTTTAAAAATTCCCACTGGCTTCAAATCATGATGATTCCTCAAACGGTTTTTCATTCAAGAGAACCTCTCTGTCTCAGTCTCTGGCTGGATCCGATCCCCATTACCTTTTAAAACACAGTCCTGCCTCTGATCTTGATACCTTGGTGTCAGAGAGGTCTCATTCGATGCCCTACCTCTAATCAGGTTTTAGCATGGAGATATACTATCATATTCATTGGTTTTCTTTCCCCATTTGTCCCTCACCTGAGATGGATCCCCTCATATTGGGTTTGGGTGGCAAGGTTTTGGTAGGGGGGTGGGCTACAGGGGTGGCTTCTGTAAGAAGCTGCTAGAAACTTCCCCCATGTCTAATAGACCCAATGCCAGCCAGCTCCAAGGCGGCCAAGGCTGAGCCCATCAGTGACAGTGGTAGCACCTCTGTGATAACATATTTAAGAAGGGGAAAAAAATACTGTGCAAGAGCAGCTGGAAGAGAGGAGTGAGAAGATGTGAGAGAAACCACTCTGCAGACCCCAAGGTCAGTGAAAAAGGAGGGGAAGTAGGTGCTCCAGCTGTGAGAACAGAGATTCCCCTGCAGCCCGTTGAGAAGACCATGGTGGGCAGGCTGTCCCCTGCAGCCCACGCAGATTAATGGTGGAGCAGATATCCACCTGCAGCCCATGGAGGACCCCACACTGGAGCAGTTGGATGCCCGAATGAGGTGGTGACCCCATGGGAATCCCACACTGAAGCAGGCTCCTGGCAGGACCTGTGGACCTAAGAGAAGCCAATGCTAAAGCAGGTTTTCTGGCAGGACTTGAGACCCTGTGGGGCACCCACGCTGAAGCAGTCTGTTCCTGAAGGACTGCACCCCATGAGAAGGACTCATGTTGGAGAAGTTCACGGAGGTCTGTCTCCCATGGAAGAGACCCCACACTGGAGCAGGGGAAGAAAGTGAGGAGGAAGCACCAGCAGAGACATGTGATGAACTGACCACCACCCCCATTCCCTGTTCTCCTGCAGCACTCAGGGAGAGCAGGTAGAGAATTTGGGAGTGAAGTTGAGCCCGGGAAGAAGGGAAGGGTGGGGGAGAAGTGTTTTAAGATTTGTTTCTATTTCTCATTATCCTACTCTGATTTGATTGGTAACCAATTAAACTCATTTCCCCAAGTCGAGCCTGTTTTGCCCACGATGGTAATAACTGAGTGATCTCCCTGTCCTTATCTCGACCCATGAGCCTTGCATTATATTTTCTATCCCCTGTCCAGCTGAGGAGGGGGGGTGATATAGTGGCTTTGGTGGGCACCTGGTGTCCAACCAAGGTTAACACACTACCCCCCTTTAGTGTATCTCTATCCTATAGACCTAGTTCCTCTAAGATAAGCTCAGCCAGAGGTCCCTTGGCGATGTCTACAGTAGTTTAGGCACAAACTCTTTGCTTAGGAAGGTATGAGAGTTTAGTCCCATGGGCATGAGCTGTGCCACACCAGTTTGTCTCAGAGACAGAGAAATGTGTCTCATCTGTTGTATTTCCAAGTGTAAATGAAGCCTTTGAATGCCAAGGTCCCTTTTAAAATCTTCTTATCTAATGTAGGTTTCCTATATGCCACCACCTATCACCTCCGTGGGCAGAAACACAACTGACATACATCTTCACAACTAGACAAGTGTTTAAACAGATGAGTAAATGTTTGAGAGAAGAAAAGAAAGGGATCACAGATAATAACAAATCAGGGATATAAGACACACAAACGATTAGAGAAAGAATAAAGCAAGGATTATTGGAAAAAACATTTAAAATATCAGAGGGAATGTGAGGAAATATAGCAAAGGAGAAAAGACTGAGAAGAAAACAGACCGAAGACAGAAAGTAAATAAAGGAATGACACAGGAAAATGTAAGAGAAATTTTACAATCAGGGGACACTTAATTTTTATACTGACTGTAACATATTGCCAAGATATCAGCATTTAGAAAGTATAGAGCCTTCCAATTAAAAAATGAAAAAGGAAAATTAAGCGCTCTCTAAATTTTTGTCTTCTCTATCCCGACCCTGACTAAATGGAGAACAATGATTCATAAAATTCCCTCTAAACTGATCTGCTTTCTTCCATCCTCACTCGATCAGTCACTCTAGCCCTACTCTGGTACTGAATTTAATTACTTAACTCTATTTCTGATGGTTTATCAAATAATGAGGGACTGATACTATCTCAGCTGAGGAGGACAGCAAACATCCTTGGTGACATTCAGCAGTGAGGATTTGGAAAAGGAAAGTCACTCCATTAACGGAGGCAACAGAAAACCAGACAGACGCATTAGCAGACATTGGATTTGAAATTATTTCTTGATCATTTGCACTCCTGTGTGCAGGCCAGTCCAGAAGGACCAGAGTGGTGTGGAGATTGAATTCTATCCTTGGATTCTGCCGCAGATTTAAATAAGGTGCAGAAATGCCATTTAAATACAATGGAAGGGTGGGAAATGCCTGAGTAAACAGATGAACGGGTACCCCGTGGGAAAGTGGTAACATTTAGAATACAGTCTTTGCAATATTCGAAGACCCAGTTTTACTTTAACCTGGCGTTCACTCGGTTTGAAAAGTGGAGAGTGGATGTTTTCTGTTTTATCTTATTTTCAAAGGAACTTCTAAAGAGACAACAAGAACATCTGCAAACCATTTCATTGCCTTTCTTTCACATTTTACAGAGAAAGTAAAAGAATCGACTTCATTTTTGCCTTCAAGGTAGTCATGGAAACCTGAATCAAAAACTGGGCTGAGGTCTTCATATTGTCCACAGAGACTCAAGTGTTTATTAGGTAATAACAACTACCAGTTCTGTGAACTTATGTCCCAGACCTGCAGCAGAACCTACATATATTGTTTAGCAGCTCCTAACATGTATGATATACACAGGTGCAGAGTCTACCTATCACCAGCAAAAGGCTAGTTATCTCACAAACAGGTACTAACAGCTATGTTTTACTAGAAAAATGAACTTTTTAAAAATACAGGCAATGAAATATTGCAATTTCCATTTCAGGGAAAAGAAATAGATCTATGAATACAGGATTTGGAAGGGAAGCTTGAATTATCATATTGTCTTCTGATGTCACTGGTAGCCAAATCCTGTAATTTCATTAGTAAATTAGAGATACTGGTGCTTCATGTTGTTGTTTTATTTGCATCTGCTACTGTAATTAAAATTAGTGAAGTTAGATTAGCCAATAGCATGAGGGTTGTACCTTTTAATTATGCATATGTTTCAGTTCTCCAGTACAAAAAAATCTTCAATTATCTCTGGTGAAAAAGAAGGGCTGTTGAAGTCTCTGAGAATCTGAAAATCAGTTGATTGTTACTGAAATGGAATGGGCTTCAGGGGATTATTTCAAGCACGGCTGACATACAAGAAGAAAAAAAAATACACTTGTTTTGGTCAGCTAATGACTTAAGTAATTCATCATCTATGAAGGTGGATTCATTTGCCCACTGGAGACACTTTCAGCGCCACAGCAGATTCTTTGTGTTACCTCGTGGCGAATCATAGGTACTTCAAGTGCAGGTGGGAAAAGCTCCAGCAAAACATGTTCTGCTGCAAGTGCCCATTTTTTTCTTCTATCTAAAAAGGGACTCTGGAATAATTAGTTCCTATGTGGACTATGTTACAGAAGCCTAAAGCCTGGTGAGGACATTGCACCAGGAGAAGCCCATAAGTGCCAAGCGTACGATATGATCTCAGTAACCAACAAAAACAGTGAGTCCTTTCTAAGTTGGATGTGCTTATTCCCAGGGAGGCATAAAAAAATCACTGCTTAAAAGAATCAAACCTCACCGTATCAAGTAATGGGTGGAATTGTTATGCAACATGTCAGACAGAGTGTACCCATGTAGGATGAATTAAAGAGGATTTTTAGTGATTTTATAAGGCAGTTGTAAGCTATTATTGAGATCTCACCCAAAAGAAAGAAACAACCTGATTTGCTAGGCTCCTTGATATGGTCCTCTGGGACGTGTGCCAGCGGCTTGAAAGGAAAATAATAAATTTCAAAGCTGCCCCACAGTGGTTTAGACCAGTGGTGTTCAAATTACTTGATTAATCTTAATTCAGTGACTAGTCAGGGCTGCCCACCACATCCTTCTCCTGCACCATGACCGAGCTACTACTCAAGCGTGGAAATCTGAAAGCTTCTGACAACATACAGGATCTATTGAAATTTTGCAGACTGAATACACTGCAGCAAAGTCACCCGCTCCATGCACAGTTATCCCAGTGCTTCCTAGTGACATGAAGAATATTTCCCTATGCAGAGTAAACATGGGTGGAGAATGATGGGGTGCCAAAGAAAGAAGGTGCTGAGAATACTCCAGCCGTCACCAGTCAGTCTGGCTCACAGACCACTCCCTTGGCACTTCCAAGTTCTCCCCAGGGAAGAGAACTCCACAGCTGTTTATAGCACAAATTTTGATAGATGGACATCTTTGGCTTATATATGAACAGATAATTATGTAACTGACACTCTATCTTTCTTTAGGCTTTCAATACAAGCTGTGAAATCCAGTGCATTTTATTATTTCCCTCCTAAAACTTCCAAAATGTAGTACATCAGCTTCATAATTTATATTAGAGGGCACGGTGAACCTTCTTCATGTCAACTGAGACATTTGCTGACAAGAAATAAGCAGAGTTGGGGAAGCAACCCTTCTGTGACCTAGGACATGTCACCTAATTTTAGAAACCTAGAAGATGAATACTCACGTATGAGCTCATTGTGAAGTCTCTTTTTATGCAGTCAACAGAGAGCAGACATATGAAGAAAGCAATTTGTCTGACCTATTTTAACTGTCTACTTTAAACTTTGTACTTCTCTCCCGTAAGTGTAAAGGAATTCTTAACAGCTAGCTCATATGTTGACATCTTCATTGTAGATACCTAAATTTGGACAGAATAACCCCACCTCCAGACTCTTCTGAAGTATATGGATCAGCAATGTGAAACCCAAAATAGCAAAGTTTCACCTACACGAAAGGCTTGAGAAGGAATTAGATTGTTTAGGGTGTCAATAAGTTGAGGTAACAGAAAAACTAAAAGAAAATTTAACCAAATGCCAGACAGTAAGACCTCTCAAGTTTCCTGTAGAAAGTCATCTGTAAAGAGTAATCCTATGAAGGAAAAAAAAAACAAAACAACAACATCATGACCTTTCTACTATCGGTAATATACCATTTATTATTTCCTGGAGTTTAAATATTTTCATTAATCTTTGTCAATTCATTGAAATTAAAGTATCTGCATGGATCACAGCAGCTGAGAATCTGGCTCTATCTTTCTTTTAAGAACAAAGATGACATTTATTCACTTTTCTCCCCTTGAGTGTTTAACTTGAAAAGTCCCTGGTGTCTTTGTTTCCACTCTACTGTGTCTGTTGTCAATGACAAAACAGGATTCAAAGGGTAATTACACCAGGAGATCTAAGAGGTGGATTTTCAGAAAGGATTTACCGCTTCAAGGGACAAGTCAGCCCTTTTCAGCAACACATTAATGTCTTGAGGGCTTCAGGCAGAAATGCCACACCTCTGCCTGAAACAGTTGGCGACCAGCGACCTGGATTTTGTCACAGGATTGTCCACAAGGAAGGATGCAGCCCGTAGGATATCCAGCCATCGTTCTAACACAAGAACTGACGTGGGGGTCATGTGCTACAAAATGTCCATTAATGTCAGATGCAATCAAGATTTTCAAGATTTTAAAGATTTTTAAGACCCGCCTGGATGCAGTCCTGAGTAATGTGCTCTGGGCAATCCTGCTTTGGCAGGGGAGTTGGACTAGATGATCTCTAGAGGTCCCTTCCAACTCTGAAAATTCTGTGATTCCATGATTCTGTGAATCAGGTAGTCTCTTCTAATATCCAGTGTTTTCACTGTTCAGGAAAATTGTTGCTTTTGACTTCAGGAAACAAAATTTTAAGAAGGAGCCAATACAAAGCTAGCAGTAATTTTGCATGCAAATAGTTGAAAGAAATATATTCAACTTGCCGCTTGGCTAAGGCATTTCAGTGTTAAACAACAACCAAATCTGTCACCAATACTCAGTAATAGCCTTTTTTCTATCTGGAGGAATAGTTTCTTTTATTTTTTTCCCCTTGCATAACATGCAGAAAAAACCTGTGAATTTTATTAGAGTTCCCTGTTTAAAAATTAAAATAAAGGTGTGATTACAAAAATAGGAAATGGTAAATTGCAGATGCTGTGACTCTCATATGCAAACGAGAGACCAGATGTTTGAATGTTTCTACATGAATTAGGATTATCAATTTCATTGGGTTCCACGAGGACTTGTGTAGGAAAGAAATCAGAGCAATGCGGTTTTGCAAGAAGAAAGAATAACTGATGAGGGGGATTCACAGAATTGGGGGTTGGCAGGGACCTTTGGAGACTGTCTCATCCAACTCACCTGCTCAAAGTGGGGTCAGCTAGAGCAGATAGCTTTGGTTATTCAAAACCCATTTCCAATCAGTTTCAGAATAGCTCCAAGTACTGAGACTCCACAAGTTCCGTGGGCGACCTGTTCCTGCATTTGGCCATTCTAACAATAAAAAAGTGTTTTCTTATCTTTAAGTTAAATTTCCTATATTTCTATTTGTGCTTGTTGCCTCTCGTCCTGTTGCTGGTTGCCACCGAGAAGAGCCTGAGTCCATCTCCTTTACAGTCTCCCATCATATATTCCTACACACTGATAAGACCCCCCTGAACCTTCTCTCCTCTTGGCTAAACAGCCTCAGATCTCTCAGTCTCGCCTCATAGTTCCTTAATCATCTTTGTGGCTCTTCGCAGGACTCACTGCAGTGTGTTCATGTCTCTCTTGTACCCAGCAGCTCAGCACTGGACCCAGTACTCCAGATGTGTCTCACCGGGGCTGAGGGAGAGAAAGCATCACCTCCCTTGACATGCTGCCAACGCTTTTCCTCATGCAGCTGACGATGCTTTTGGCCTTCTTTGCCACAAGAGCAAATTGCTGGCACAGGATCAACTTCGTGTCCACCAGGAGCCTTAGGTCCTTCTCTGCAAAACTGCTTTCCAGCCAGCTGATCCCCAGCCTGCCCCAGTGCTTAGGGTTATTCCTCTCCGGGTGCAGGGCTTTGCCTTTCTCTTACTTGAATTTAATGAGGTTCTTCTCTGCCTATTTCTCCAGCCTGTCCAGTTCCCTCTGAATAACAGCACAACTAAACGCTTGGTCTTTCAACCACTCCTCCCAAATTTGTATCAGCTCCAAACTTTCTGAAGGTGCACTCTGCCCCATCATCCTCATCATTAATGAAAACATTAAACGACATTGGTCTCATTCAAACGTTAGACCTCTATAGTGCAGCTCAGTCTACCCAGGCTCTCTTTACAGTTAGTGGAGAAAAGGTAAGTATCCTCAGGGACAAATTTCTATACCCTAATGCTAGATGCCTAATTTTGGACAAAGTGAGTAACTGCTTTGAAAGAGTCTGCCTTTTCCCACTCTGCTTCCTCAGGCTGATGAGGGCGAACAAAGAAAATTCCATCCCAAAGTTTAAGACACCAAAGCACGAATGGTAAGCAAAACACAGCACTGACTTCCGTCTACGTTACAGCCTTTTCTTACTTGTAGTACTATCTTTATTGCTAATAAATATGCCTAATAACTTCCGTGCATGTTTTACTTCAGCTGTCCCCGATTATAATTTTGGTGGAGTTTTTTTTTTCCTTTTCCTTTGAGTGGTTTCAATTAAATTGAAATTCCCTGAAGATGTAAGAGTATTATAATTTGTCCTTACAAAGTACATTCCTTATCATTTCTGTATAACCTGACAGCTCTTGTATTTCCTAGTCCTCTAGCTTTACAGAATTTTCCTAACATTTCAAAAAACCCTCTCAAAACTATTCTAGAACGGATTTTAATGTGTCGCTCAGTCAATTCGAGAAAGATATCCCAGTTCACGCTTTCTGAAGATCTGATTCATTTCTTGATCGTCCGCAAATTTTGCTACATATTGTTCAGTTTCAGACCTTACACCGGATTAGGCTAGCATAGATCCTTGTGGCACTCACTATTAATTTTGAGAAAGAATCGTATACTCCTGCTGCTTTGTTTTCTCTGTGTTTAAGGCTCAGACACACAGTAAAATTTTCACAGCTTACAAAGTTGTTATGTGTCAGCTAATACGCAGTGAGTATATATGTCCCTCTTGGTTCATGTCAAATTCAAGGCAGTATAATTTAGTTTCGGTTCTCTTTCATTGTCGCCAAGCTAAGTTTCATTGCCCTGCATTCACTGTAGGAAAAGAATGCACAAAAGGAGTTACTATGGGCCAGCAAATGTGTAAAAACCTGTTAAATTAAGGTAAATCAGTCATGTCTGAGCCACTCAGCTCTTCTGACCTCAGCTGATGCCTGATTTCCTTCAAGGTAGAATCTTTCGTCAGCAAGGACGTTATCAAAAACGTTTTGAAAATCCAAATCCAGTATTTCCCATCCATTAATAAAACCCAGCCTTTCCTGAGCTTTGAAAGTTTATGCCCTTTCAGGACATCATGTATAAAACTAACCAACACTTGATTTTTCAAACAAACTCCAGTTAAAATGCCTGGCTTTTATAAGTAATAATTTTTTTCATGATATAACAATTATTCTCCTTCACATTATGCTGCTTCACCCCTATAGGTATGATAAAACTTTGAAGATCTCTGACATCTAAAGGATCGTTCTGGGTATCTGAGTATTTTGACATTATGGCAACTTTGGAAGCACGTTTGTTGGAACTGTTGCTTCAGGCTCTCTGAAAATTCCGGGGGATGTGAGTGGATCATTCATCTGCAGGTCAAGATTTTCTAGCTTATCTTTGCAACTACAGGAGTTATAGACTTATGAAAGCAGAGACTATGGAATACAATTTGTAACTCCTTGTGCACAGGACTGTTATTCTTGGCAGATTTCCCATATAAAGTCACCCATAAAATTCATCCAGCAATTCTTGCCTTGACTGGCATGATTTTCCATCTATCAGATTTATTGTGCCCCTACGTTGTTGACTTCCCCAGAGACCTGGTGAAATGGCGTGACTTCTTTAACTAAAGACCACGGATATTCAGTTGCAGGGAAACATTTATAAACTACCATGCATTTAAGAAGCATTAGTAGACAAAGTAAAAAATGATATGAGAAGTTTTTATCTTCACAGGCAGGTCAATTACCATTTTGAAGCATCTGTGATCTATGTGGTACTTCATAGCTAATATGCAACTAATATGGGATCATAAAGATAACTATGTGCGGCTCCATTCCAGCAGAGCTTTAAGTGCTGCTTGGTGAGGTCCTTCAAAATCATTACTCCACAACCAGTAAAATGTGTTCTCTATCTGGCATAAGAAAATTTTACAAGAGCTACTTGATTAATTTGCTTTCCTTGACTGGTGGTCTGCATTTCCTGCCCCAGCTATAGCTGTAACTGCTGTTACACCAGAGCTCGTAAGGACTCTGTTACCCATCCATCAACACTGCCATCGGTCTCTGCTTTGAACCCATCTGGCTGGATATATCACTACTAAACAGCATCACTGGTGAGCAGACATCTATCACAGCCAGAGGAAAGAGTAAGAGCAGAAAAATGCAGCTCTGGACCAGAGCCCTTTATTCCCATTGTGTCTGAAGATCATCCCAAGTACAGCACTTGTACAGTACCTGCAAACCAAATCCTTAACTCGAAAGAATATATTTAATGGAATGTGATGCCACTCTTAACATCCTTAATTAGCTCTGTTGATGTGCTGAACTGAATATAGAATCATAGAATTGCTGAGGTTGGAAGGGACCTTTAAGATCATCAAGTCCAACCATTACCCTACCCTGACAAAACCACTTCTAAACCATGTCCTCAAGTACCACATCTACCCCTTTTTTAAACACCTCCAGGGATGGCGAATCCACCACCTCCCTGGGCAGTCTGTTCCAATGTTTAATAACCCTTTCAGTGAAACAATTTTTCCTAATATCCAATCTAATATCTTGAGATCTAGCTGTCATCGTGTAGCTATCACTGCTCCCTAGACCCAAGCTTGCCTCTGTGCAAGGTGCTGCATGTTCTCCGCTGTGAGGAAGTACCAGGGGTATCTTTAGCAAGGCATTCCACTATCTACTACAGGCAGGCTCCAGAGGAGTGGTCCTGCAGCTGGTGATGGACCCATGGGCAAGACAGTCTCTGAACTTCAGCAACAGCACACCAACCACATAGTATCTCTGGGAAACAAGTTTACCCTTCCCATCTGAAAGCAGAGCTAAAGTAATAAAATAAGCAATGAAAAGGAGTTATCTGTTGCTTTGGAAGGTGGTAAATACAATGAGCAATCACCTGATGCCAAATGAATAAATATGTGATGTTGGTGTGCAGAAAACTGTCTGATATAACCTTGGCATTGACAGAAGGATGCTTGGAAGTGTGGAAAAATTGCTGAGGTGTTCAGAGAGGACCACAAAATTATCTTTCTTTGCCTTATGTGTACAATTCCTTGTTATTTTCCAACCCAAACAGCAGAGCCATTCTGAGTATAACAGCTTGTACTTCACTGAGCACTTTGACTTGGCAAACTATGGTGATGTCCCAGAAGAATATCCATTGGCCTCCTCCACACTTCTAAAAAACAACATAGAAAGCTTTCATGGACCAAAGTTCAGCCCATCTTGATGAAAAAAAAGAACAGAAGTAATAAGTTTCCTGATTCCTTACTGAGTAGGGAAATGATTCCCCTACTTTTGCGATTCCTCAAGTGCATATTGTTCAGTTCTTGGGGAAATGTATCCAGGAACAGGCCTGGGACTACAATCCTGTCTTTTCTGTCCTTAGGGAGATGAAAACATATTTTTTTTTGGAACAGTTTCATTCCTACACTGAAAGATAAGGTTAAGTCACTCCATAAGCACTAGCAAGTTGCATAATTCCTTTTTTTTCCACCCACATTTCCTATTGTCCTCTTTTTCTATTGCACCTTAAACAGCCTAAGTTCACCCAGCTGTGTCCCATCTTGTGGTTACAAGACGTTACTCATTACATTTGGACAGTGTTAGGACTTTCCACATCACATCTTCTTGCAACACCAGGGATGGAATTCATGTCACATAAATTTAACTGTCTAAAAGTGAAACCTCTATATCCAAATTAGTTTCCCTCAGCTCCCTCCATAGTGAACAGAAGATGAACAATTTACCTCAGCAGCACATGGATTTGCCTTGCTCTGGGACAATGTGTGACTCATCTTGGTAAAGAGAGAGCTAATAAAGCAGAAAACCCGTTTGATTAGCTCAGAAGAATCTGTGTTGGGTAAGGAAAGCCCTAAGCATAACAGAAATATAAACAAAGGAGGAAGAAAAGCAATTGAAGTTAAAGTCAGGTTTGGGACAAGAAGATGGTAAGATGGGAATTAGAAGAAAGCCTTGTACCATCCGCAGACAGAGGCCCTGGAAGTGCCTTCCAGAAAGAGGAGGATAGTCAAAAAAGGTTACAATTTTAAAAGCGCTCTCTATAATGTGAATATTTTGCAAATCACTTTCTCTGACACGTGGATTTTTGCAGTGCAAATAGACATAAGTTCTCGATCCCATGGCCTTTGGCTCAGAGCTGACTGCCATCCAGTCACCTCAAAGCATGGGGTGAACTCGTGTCTCAGGAGAAAAGTGCAGGGAGAAAACGGCAATGTTTTCTTGGCCTTTCCTCCTCCCACTAACCCAGAGGCAGTGAAGGCAGCTGAGCTTTTCCTGTTAGTGGGTGGTGAGGGTGATCATAGCTTAGACGCAGGGACAGGCAGGAGGCATTGAGGCCTCAGAAGAACAACTTCTACTCACACAAAGGGCAGTCCAAGTCTGTTTCCTTCGGTCTGGCTTAGCAGGAAATGAAACTGAGTCTAGAGAAGATGTTGTGGGATTCTTCTTTTTTTTTTTATGCACTTTATTTTGGCAGGTTCCAAAGGCCTTTGCACTCTGTCTTTTGAAGCAAGGACACATCAGATGACACAATGATGAGAAAGTTGCAGGTAACCCCAACCTTTTCATCCCTTCGCCTTAGCTTGTCCCTAGATAGTTCGCCTTTTGAAAAAGCTGGAAGCCCTAACATCTTAGGTAGCATTGCAAAATTATTCCATGCTGTAAAACTGAATTCCCCAGCCGTGGTTCAGAGCACTTACGATGTCTTAGTTGAGGTCACATTTCAGAGTGCCCAGTGCCTTAAAAAGGTGTGAACAGCCATGGCTTACAACACTGAAGTTTCTTATGGGCATTACTTTTTAAAAACTAAAATGCAGATAATGTAAATACTCAGCTTGATTCACGCAACTCTGCTTCACGATTATTCTGAATAAACCAGCACTACCACTGTGCTTCTAGAAAAAAAAAAAAAAGTAAATATAAATGAATGGAAATGAATCATTCCCATGTAGTCACTTTCTCAGCCTGTGATTAAAGCCGATGATTTCTGTATTCATCTTCGTGATCTACTCATGGATTTCCATGTGACAGTTCTAGAAGATAAGCTGGCCCTTATGGTGCCCTATTAGGTCGCCCTATAGTGGCCCTATAAGGTGGCAGAATATGGCCTTAATTGAATACCTGGGAAGGTTTGAACAATACAAGATCAAACCATTTTAATATACATACACACATAAACATACATGCAAAATTTGTTGGCTGAGATATGACATATTCTCTTCTTTTATTAATTCAAGAGGTGTCAAAAACCAAACCAAACCAAACCCATCAAAACACAACTAGAAGAGATTGGTTGTATCCATTATAGCATTGGTTTTATTTGTGTGGAACTCAAATTTACTACAACAGAATTCTGATATATAGAAGCTGTGTGAACAGGAGTCAATGGGATCTATAAAAAAGCAGGTTAAGGTACTATATTGAATGTGGCTGTTGCAGTGAAAGCTGAAAACCCTGATTATGGATGTTAAGATGCGTGATGATTAAGTTTAAATATTGGCAGGCTGGTCATGAGCTCAGATGCAACTGAACTTGGTACGGTTAACATTTTCTTTTAGAAATTATGTGGAACTGGCATATTCCATGTGGTCCAGAAAACAACCAAAATGTTATTTCCTTTCCATTGAATAACTTTGACATTTTATTGTCATGCGTACTGGTAAAACCTAGGATATAAGGATGTAAATTCAACCAGGCTGAAATAGCCCTCATCTCCAAAATGCCCACTGCTCAGTTTTAAATAGGTTGACTCATGTTTCAAAGAGACAGTGAAAATGCCTTGTCCCCATGGGTGGTCTCTCAGGGCCTTGGGTGAGAGTCATTTCGTTAAAATGTATACCTCTAAAACTGAGCTAATTTCCACAGATTACTTGCATAGTCTCTGAGACATAG
This sequence comes from Anarhynchus alexandrinus, assembly GCA_008711295.1. Taxonomy (NCBI): domain Eukaryota; kingdom Metazoa; phylum Chordata; class Aves; order Charadriiformes; family Charadriidae; genus Anarhynchus; species Anarhynchus alexandrinus. The sequence goes on along the minus strand of VUYV01000718.1, from coordinate 89,732 downwards.
CAGGCATAGCCAGTAGAGTTCAGAGCACAAGTTAGATTATCCTAAATTGCATGTCTCAAAGCATCAGATGAATTGCACCCTATTTCTTTTTATTTTCTATCAAGGAGGGAGGGAATGAGAGAAAGGAAGAGAAAATTTGAGACAGACACAGAACATAAAAAATTTTAGCCCAAACGGTAAAAGTTTGCCAAAGCTACACTCAGCTATCAGTAGCATCTTACATTAGGCAGCACAATAAAGTCAAATAAACATGAAATTTTCAGTAACAGAAGTGTTTTCTTGTTGCTCCAACCTCCTGCCTTTACTTTCCTCACATTAGATCAAGTCTAAATTCTGTTCACATCTTCATTTGCACCCGCCCTGAGTTTAATATGTAATTTAAGCTCAGCAGAAATGACACCGAAGAAGCATTGGCTTGAGAAGCAAGTGGAGCAGTCATGCAAAGCAAAGATAATTTAGGTTAGCTGCTGAAAAACCAAACTAACTAAAATCTGTGGCCTTAAAGTGTTGGTATGGTTCTATCATGATGATCATCATCATGTGCCTTTCAATCACTTTGGGGATGAAACTTTGACCCTTTGAAAACTCATCAGGTCAAAGGATTTTGGCCAAAGATTTCCCAATTTCACCGTAGTGTATAATACAGCAGTTCTCCATTATTCCCTTATTCCCCTATTTCCTTGTATGCTCTGTAGAGAGGATTTCTTCTAATCTCTTAAAATAGCTACAATAACATTGCTGTAGGCAGGCACAGCTTCACAGGTTGGTTTCTCACAGAAACACAGTACCTGCCCATCCTAGTCAGCATTTGACGAAAACATTCTAAAAAGAAAAGCAACCTAAGAAAGAGAAAGCTTTATTGATCTCCAGCACTGGGAGATCCACTTCAGCAGCCTCCGAAGGATGCAATTTATTAAGAAGAGAAATAAAGATGTCCCAAAGCCCTCGTTTCTGTGGGCTGCATTATTAATAACCCTCATGCCTGCAGATGGCAAAGAAAGGGCTACATGCAAGTAGACTTCTTGGGTTTTCTCATCCCTGGTAAGATAGAGAATTAAAGGTAGACCGGGACAACAAAGTAAAGGAGAGACCACCAGTGGTATGTGAGAGTCAGCTAGCAAAACATGGGACAAAGTTTGATGGTTTATCTGTGCATTGGCTAATCGTCTGATAAACTCTGAGACATCTGTGCTTTTAAACATGAAAGCAACCTCAGGAACCAGTTAGTGGTAGCACAGAATAACTCTGAGTTACCTTTACATTTATTTTCTGGCTCTGCCCAGGCTGGTGAACTGACATCTAGGGGTCTTTTGTTGCTGTCCCCTGGGGGTGCATTCTGCAGCAAAGACCAGCATTTCATTTGAGGTATTCGGAAAAAAAAAAAAACAACGCACCAAAAAAAACCCAACCCCAATAATAAAAAAAAATCCTCCACGTGCAGTAGAAAAGGTGAGTTCACATTTTATGGTATTTCTTTCATCACATCCCAGAGTTCACTTCTGTCCCTGGAGTTTGTTGCCAGCTGGAGTAAATGAAGCATGGGATGAGTTTGTATGTTGTTCTGAAATGTGTAACTCACTGGGGAACGCGGGGTGGGGACACATGAGGGAAAGGAAGAGAACGATCCTCTCTCGGCAAATGAAACAAAATGTCTGATGACCTGAAGTCAACACAGTGTGAGGCTGTTTCGGACAAACAGAATAAATTTTGTGATGGAGTCTGGATAGGATGGCACACTGTCACCGTGCAGTGAACTAGAGGACTCTCCAGGGCACAGCTTGGCTGCCATTAGACATGCTCAAAGAATTGGATATTTTATTGACGAGTGTTTTATTCAGGAACAGCCATGAAATGAAAACGCCGTGTGAGGCAGAGAATAATTTTTCCAATAATATTTTGCACATTTTGGGTGTGTGCATGTCTCCCACGTAGATGAAACCAACATTTTGTGACATGGATTTAGATGTCCTTTGGATTGTTTAATTTCATCCAGCATTGCTTGGCTCTAATTGGTGACAAAATCTTCCTTGATGGGCAATAATCACAGGTTTTGCAGAAATAATTCTGGCTCACGTTCTGCAAAGGAGTGGTGGTATTCTGTGTTATCTTCAAGGCAGTAATGAAAATAATCATGATTTTAAATCATGCTTTTTAATCATAAAAAAACCGAAAACAAACAAACAAACAAACAAACCAATATGACAAAACCAAACCAGGACATTATGCCTTACAGATCATAAATAAGTGAATAAACCCTAAGTACAGTAATATGTTATTTAGTGTCAGTCATCCAGCTCCAATCCAAAAGGGCAGCATCCTCCTTGTCTTCTAAAACAAATCAGCATGTCTCTAAAATGGAAATTAATGTGGTTGTTATTTTTTTCTCTGCCTTTTTAGTCTGTTTTCCAAAGCAAACCAAACGCCCCAGTTTGCTCACATATGTAAAGACATCCTGAAGGCAATCTTAATACTTTAGGATTATTCTACCTGCAAAGAAACATCTGTTCAAGATATAACGCGTATTTGCAGTAGGGTTACCACCCTTATTTTGCATATCAATGAAGCCATAAAGCAAATGAAGGGCCCGCATTTCTGAAGACATAAGTAGCAGCTTCTGCTCTGAGTGACTTGAGTGAGAAATGAGGGCATTCACTACTTCATATTGATAGCTCCAGTATTACAGACATACAGAGGATTAATTTAGCTCCGAGTACCAGCTGCATCTCCTCTGATCACCAACACAGGGAATAACACCAAATTCTCTCATTATTTTTTCACGGTGTTTTCCTTTTTAACTATTTTCCAGCAAGTTGATAGACCTTGTTTGCATTAGCTGAAGGGTATTTGAGATTTCTTCATGAAAATACATGAGTTCTCTCCTTCTGCTGACCCTCTGCAGAAGTGAAATGCCCACCGTTGTGTACAAATCCCATAGGAGTTCTACGAACAGCTGCCAGCTCTTGGCATCTGCATTAGGCTGTGGACATCTCTCCCCAGCTGTAGCCATGCTGAAAAGAACATTACTCCCAGTCAGCTTGGAGATGTTAATCTGTGCCTCCGATCTGCCCACCGAGCTGATTGTACGAGCATTGCCTAACCCAATTTACTCCAAATAAATTGGGTTAGCTTAAATAATAAGGCTTTGCTAACCAAGGTCAATGTGATGCAATCAGGTTAGAGAGCGCTCTCGCAGGCAGCTCGGCCGGCGGCTTCAAGAGGTGGTGACAAGATGGTGGAGTTGGCTGGAGGTGGTGGTGTCTTCAGACAGCTACAGGACTTCACAGCAGTTGCATAGACTTCAGACTACAGCACTCATAAACCCGACGTCTCCTTATGACACAACTGTTGGGTTTTTCTTTTCCTTTTTCTTGTATGTACTGCTCCTCACTCTGGACACTCATAATTTTAACAATCAACTGGCAGATTAATTCCACCACTCTTGAAAGAGCAGGTGAAAACGGATCTCAGTAATGCATATATTCTAATTTTGTGATGAGAAACATTTTTCAGTAAGAAAATATGCAGCAAATTCTCCTGTATTTCATTTGCCATTTAATGGATGTATTCTCATCATGCACATTAAATGGCGCATTGTCAGTTTAATTTGTTAAACTCTTGTTGTGGTTCTTTTTTCATCCCCTATACTTCCCCCTCCCTCAATACATAACCAACATATCACTTGCATCCATGTGGGATTTCTCTGATTTAACCTAGTAAATCTTTTAATTCCTAATTTGGCATTCTGCTCTAATACGTTCAGCCATGAAAGGGCCTGGAAGGCTGAAGCTAAGAAAAATCATTTCCATTTTCTTAGATACTACTGAGCGGTTTAATGTAAAATACACATGCAGTGCACAGTTTGTGAGCTTAGATTTTATCATCCCTGCATTTCAGAGCTGAGTCAATCCTGATCAGCGTTTTGATGAAAGGATAAAGATTCAAGTCTAGGCTGGAACCACTGAACAGTGGTGAGTTATTGAAAAAAGTAGTTGCATAAGAGCAAGGAAAAGTTCACTAGAGAGATTGAAATTTGGCTCCAAACCACGGGTGAGAAATGTAGATATCAGTACACGGAGTCCAAAGCAGGACTTTGAGTTTAATTAACCTTGCTGCTCAGTTATCAGGGATTTCGATTTAAATTAATGGTTCAAATCAAACTGTTAAAATAGCAAATGGACAATCTATATTTTAATCATAAGTACTATTTCCATTTGTCATTTACATTTTTAGATATTTTTTTTTCCCCAAAGAAATGTTGGCGATAACTGATTTGGGACATATAGTTTGGAAATTCTTTTTGATAACTGGGGAAGGTATTTAAGAAAGACTTTACAAATATGTATATTTTTAATTATTACTTTAAATCCATTCTGCTATTTTAGACAACAGCATATAATTTACTTTATAACAGTTCATAATTTAATCATGATTTACTGTGTCAGAATTGAACAGAAATTAGAAACACATTTGGAAATGTACATACACACAATGTTTGAAGCCCAACTTCCCTGACTGTGGAAGGAAAAATAAAGTTCCTCATGACATTATATTTTATTTATAATTACATGATGTCCTGAACAAAGAAAATATCATATGGTGTTAGTGAACTGATGACACCGCTTTTGGTCACCAGGGCTTGAGTTCTCCCCAGTTAATTATTAAAATTTAAATTACAAGCAGAGATATTTCAAGCTTTTTCTACTGTTAATAAAAAGAGCCAGACACGACCATTGCATGAATCATATTTTGACTTTGGTCACTCTTTGCAGATGTCTGTCTCTCTTTAGTTAAAGAGGAGACCGGGAAGCCTATACGGACTGCACTCTTAATTCAGGCATGATAACAGAGTTTTCTCTACATCTTTACGGTTTCACTTCTTAGGACTTCCTTCTGTCACAGCTCATAAGTCCTTTCACTTTTTTCCTTGTTATACCTCTGTTTCAGTAGCACCTTGTGACCTCTAAAACTTCTCCCTGCTTCCAATCTGTACATTTTTGTGCTGGTTTCAGTCTTGTTTTCTTGGAGAAAGAAAAGCTAAACTCCTCTGATTGTGCTCAGGGTCTTTAATTGTCAGGAGGCAGAGTGGGTGTTCATCCTACAGGGTTTCTTCAGCAAACCCTAAAACAAAACACCAGTCTTGTTGCTAGAGCAGTCCTGTTCTGCAGCTAATTTCTTTTTTTCCCCAAATCAGATTGCATAATTTGTGGCAAATACGGAGGTTGCTGGCTTATGTCAAGATTTGTTTCTCAAAAACAATTTACTGCTGTTTTCTCTGTTTCAGTTTCCTACTCCTTCCTGTTACAAGCCTGGTTTTGAGAGTTGGTGAGTACCTTCTCACTGGAACTGGGTGGGCTTTAAGGTGTGTCTACCCTACATGGCCCACAGCACTCCCATTGCAATGGTAACTTCCCAACTTGCTACCGTTTACAAGACACATTAAGAATCTTGCAAGATCTGTTCTTTCAGCTGCCACAGTGTCTGTGGATTTAAAAATGCCAATGGATTAAGACAGAGAGATCCCTGTTATAAACAAGAATTCCTGTGAGTCGGTGGGAGCTACAAAAGAGAAGAGAAAAGAAAAACAACCCAAAACCCCGCTTTCTGCAGGGAAGTGCCAGTTGTACTTTTGACTTCTGAACATATCTAAAACACTAAAAACAGACATGAAGAAAATACTCTAAAATTGTTCTTGTTGTTATTGTCACTAAGGAAACGACTTCCTAGGAATCTGCAAGTGGAGTATACAGACTCTTTGATGTGCAGCCAACTCTCTCTTCCAACACACTTCCCAACTCTGGAAAATCAGGTCTGCCCACTAAGGCAGATCTCTCCTGCTCTATCTCAGCTGAATCCTTACTTCACGTGGAGACTGAACTCTGATGCTCCAGAAAAGCCATAGTCCAGACTTGCCACAACGTGAGATATCAAAGCGTATTGCCAAGACTAAGCTAACGGATTTTGCCTTAGGATACTTCCCTAACAGCACTGCCAGGAGACCTAGAATAGAACTGGAGCTAGGGAATGTGGGAGGCACAGGACAGAAATTTTTGTCTGTTCTCTCGTGGTGGTGTTTTCAGCCATACTTCACCTCCCCTTCCCTCCCCCAACCTCCCCCGCAATAGTTTAGATGTATGCTTTTTTTGCATTGAGGCCAACAGGTTACCTATAGGTTGTTTAACCTCTTCAGCCTCTCACAAAGAGTGGTCTTCTGCAAACTGCCTGGTGGGAATGATGAATTCTGATAATCTCTGAACTGTGACCAGGCGTTGTAAAGAAGAACTGCAGTTGATCTGTCTGCAAACCCATTCAACATGCCATAAAAATAATTTACATTTTTTTAGTAATAATTTAATAAGTTTAGTGGACAAATTCCAGAGGTCCAGGATGTTCACTGGTGGTCTTTAATTTCTCAACGTCAGGACAGCCAATGTATTCCACAGTTGCAGAGTCCCTTTTATCCCAAAGAACTTGCTAAACAACATATTCTGCTGAAATACATTCAAACAGGAGCATGCATGCAGATACCCTCTGTCACCACTTCTACTGTAGACTAAGAAGCAAATCATGGCTAAATTCATTGAAAAGAGACATCACTTATAACGGGCAGCCACTAGGGAACAGGATTATTTGTTTTAATCATGGAGGACTCAGGCAAGACTTACAGACAGTGGGCCAAATGGAACACGTGAAAAATAAAATAAAATAAAATAAAATAAAATAAAATAAAATAAAATAAAATAAAATAAATTAAAATAATTTCCAAGCATCTGAGCTTTACAAATGTTTTCTCATTACCACTGACAGGTGTCCATGTCAGATCCTACTTTCTAAGGTTCCTTGGCAGTGTCAAAAGGGCTTATGTACTGTTATCTTTATCCGAGAACCTGAACATCTCCCCACAGACAAGGTTCCTCCTGCTGTGTCCCTAGCTCCTTACAGTCTGTAGTCTTCTGTTTCCCTTCTCCTCGTGTAAAAGTGTAATCTGGCTCTCTGCAACTTTCCTTTGTGTGGCCTGTAGACTAAAAAATGCTTAAAAGGTCTATAAGCAAAGCTGCTCTGTGCAAGTAAACAGCTGGACCACAGTGAATCCATCTGCCAATGGCGACAATTCAATAACCATTGAGCAATCCTCTACCAAGGTAAAAATCTGTCTGTCCATCCAGCCAGGAGGGTTTGCTTTGGTGTTAAATTCATCACCCACCTTTGTATCAGAAGTGTTTCATCAGCTCGTTTGTGAGTACGAAGGAGCATAAGGAAGCGAACTGAGTACCCAACAACCACCAATGGTGGTTTCATAGCAGGGGCGAGGGAAAGAAATGGATGTTAACGTTATGACTACATCACTAAATACATCAGGTCTGGGACCCTTCCTTGGCCTTGAAGGCAAGTAGCAAGTCATCACTTTGACCCACTCTGCTAAACTGCTTTACCACAAATGAGAATGGCCTCATCAAACTGCCTATGAGAGCAGTCTCTGGGCCATGATTTTCCCTGAGCAGTGTTTGTAATTGCAGTGTTGGCCTTTATTTGTTAGATACCTTATTTATTAAATGTTGCGTAGAGAGCAACTTATTTGGAAATCAGATTCTCCTGGGTTACTGCAAATTCTTCCTGTTTTTCTCCCATTACAGCAGTGTAAAAGATTATCTGTTTTCCTAACCATTTCCAGCCTAATTGGTATTCATGCCAGTGCTGAGTCAAGCAAATGCACCGTTGCTGAACAGATCTTACTGAAAGCAGTTTCTTCCACATCAAGGAAGATTTATTTTATCTCGAAAAGACAACAGAAATTTCTGTCATTACATATCGTAAAAATAAAAAGGTGCATTGCAAAACCTAAGCAATTGTTAAATGTTTGACGATGAAACTGTGCTCCTCTGAGCACATAAGAGCTCTGAGGTTGTGAGTTTTCCGCAGATCATTCCTCATTAACTACCAATTTAGGATAATGACAGTGATACTTTTAAGAAATCCTTTGGGAGAAGAAGAGTAAGTATTCACTTTTAAATTCTGTAAACCTATGAAGGAAATATTTTTATATTCTTTTTTACTTTAAATCTATTAACCTTAGTGTCCCACGCTTGACATGGAAGGTCTTTGTTTTGTAAATTCATGAGGAGAGTTAGAAGACTGTTGTGATAGCAACAGTATGTAAAACCTCAGAGAAATTGTACTCAACTGTTGGCTTGGCTTCAAATTTTCTATATATCTTTATGCAAATCAAAGTGGATTTCCCTCCAGTAACTTCAGACATATACTTTGTGGATATTTAGAGATAACTAAGTCATCCCAGACTCCCTTAATGGACAATGGGGAAAAAAGGCCATTTTGGGGCACAAGTCTTCTGTTTTATTTGAAATTACTGCTTCGGGAAAAAAAGAATTGAATCTCATATTCTTATGCTGCTTAGGTGTATCTCAGATACAGATATATTGTGGAAATCTGTTTAAACTGTACGTGCTCCAGGTGTCTCATGCAGGGTGTTGTGTTTTTGCAGCAGAGCCCCATTGCTATTGGAGCAAAGTGTTGAAGAAATCCCCAAAAGAACAAACAAGTTTCAATATATAGAGCGATTAATTTAAATGATTTATTTTAAAAGAATTCAGAGAACATTGGTAGAATATTTGCCGAGAGACATATTAAGAAATCAGGGTCATCCCTTGTTGATTCAATGGTACTGTAGTGAGGCCAAGTTGCAACAAGTAGGAAGAATCTATTTGACAAATATTTCAACATTGCTGACATTAATAACAGTGGTTCCTTCCCTTAACTCGTTGCGAAACATTGTGTAGGAGCTCTTCCAAAGCTGCTCACAGGAAACTAAGAGGGGAAAACTCAAAACAACAGGTGGAGCAAAGTATAAGTCACACCGTACTTCACCTGCTCTGTATTATTACTTATCGGTCACGAAAGACAACAGTCTGCTGATATAGACGATAAAGAATAAGATGTGGAGTCATATAGAACATTTTGTAATGCCAAGCATGAAAATATAGAGCCGCCAGCCATGGATCTCATCTTAACTTTGGCTGAAGTCATGGCATTGGTAAGAAGAACCTGAATCCCAATTGAACAAAGAGGGCACATAGCAAAAAGTGTACTGAACAAGCATGGCCCACGGCCCATGGCTCCCATACGGGAGCGGGAAGCACTTGGAGGAATGTGCATTTGTTTACTTTTTTGATCATTTGACTACTGAATGGGCTGGCAAATCAGTATGGTTCATTTCGCTGAGTATGGAGGAGTTTATATCTTTTTAGAGAGTAGCTCTTTGCTGAAGGCTAAGGTCAACTTCAGATGATGTCGCTACTACCAGTTCAATTTAGAGCACGTTAGATTTTTTTCCATCTTCACGTTGCCTTACATCAGTCATTTTTCTTAGCCTTCTTGATCTTAGAGGAGAAAAATTTGCCACAAAGGTTTATATAATGTTTAGAAGTGCTGGAAGTCAAGGCAGGGGAATGATGGGACAACATTCTGATCTAAGTTGCTCCACCGGCCAAGGAAGGTAAATCTTGAGATGCGTTTTGAGGAAAGATGGAATTTGCTACGTGTTGAGGGCAGCTGCAGAGATGTGAAACAGCAAGATAGGCTCAGCCATCTTCAAGTTGTCTTCTTTATCATTCCTGATGCAAATGCACATTGTTTTCTGTAGTACATGTTATGATCTCTGGTCTGATCTTTTACCTGTTGCAGGCGATATGTAAATACTGAGGCACTACAACTGGTGATTTTTCAGTCACACAGAAGTAGTAGCACACTGGGGTGACGCATTTTGGAAATGGCAAGGACACAGAAGAAAGCATAGAAAAATTTTGCAGGTTGGAACCAGCCCATGAATCACAGGCTGTAACATTTTGGGTTAAAGCTCTCAAAGCTGACTTAAAAAACGCAAGTTTGAACACGCTGCTAAAGAGAGTGATATGGATTAGCTTGGACATGCAGTCAGACACGCCTGCATATTCTTTTCAATCTGGACAGTTTAGATGAAATAAGTAGATCTCATTTAACTTTTTTAGATCATCTTGTCTGGCTTACCTGGCTCTTCCATAGTGCTCACAGCCCAGTATCCCCACATAGTTAATGGAGGTAAAAAGGACGTCCAACTCACATTAATTATTTTAGAAACCTACTCTGGCATCAAAAGAATTGAAATCTGGACTCCACTGCTGATAAAGGCAATACATAATAAACAGCCATTTAGTCCCACCCAGAAATCTGCAAACACAAAAATGTTGCATGTTTAGAGAAAGCGCTTATAAGAAAAACAAAAGGGAAATGATGTAAAATTATGTATGATTGCCTGAAAATTCAGACAACCTCTGATTTAAATGAAAGACTTTCTAAATTTTGACATTTCAGTATATGACATGCAGTATGGAATAGTCTATCAGTTCATTAAGCGGAATATCAGGTGAGAGTTTCTCCAGTCAGTGAAGAAATTAATGATACGTGACCATTCAGGCGAGCTTCCTAATCACCTTTTAAGAAAATAGCCATGTGTTACAAATTATCTGATCTAAGTTGTGTGGTTGAGCTATCACATTGTTGCTTTCATACCCGTATTTTTTAATGACATTTCACACACTACACTTTTTGTGGCTGTGAATAGATTTGACAATGGGTCACATCCTTTGGGCTGCATAATGCAGCGGTGGTGTACATGGAACTGCTGCAAAATATACAGATTCTACTTATTGAGGTTTGTCTCAGAAGCTCTTTGGGAATAGTAGAGTAGCTAAATGATGCACTTGTTGCTCTCATTCATTAGGGACAGTAGGAAGGAAGGCAAGAGGTCAACGTAATGATCTATCAGAAGAAAAAAAAATAAAAATCAAGACAATAAAGTCAAAAGGGAGGTTTTTAGTTTGCAGGACCCTTTATTGTTTCTGCTAGGAAGATGTGAGGCTTATTTTGCCAGATCAGGAAGCTACAGATAAAATGGATTATGAAAAGTTAAAAAAGCCTTTTTCTTTCAGGGAGAGTTACACCAGAGGTTTTCCAAACAGATGCACACAAAGCTCCCCAGAAGAGCTTGAAGAAGCTGGGTCTGTCAGAGTAATATTAAAGGCTGGTGCTTTGAAGTGTTTTGCTTTAAATAGGTCACGTTTTGCTTTAATCATCTTGGACCCAGCTCCATGTCTTCTGGAGAGAGAGAACATGCCAGAAAAAAAAAAAGAAAAAAAAAAAAAAAGAAAGCAAAGAAAAGCAATAGAAACCATCACCAAAGTAGGTGTGTAGCTGTCATTCTTCATTTCAGACAGGAGAGTTTGGAGGAACTGAGACAACCAGGTAGCAAAGTCAACAGCACTGAGGAGACTGGGAACTTGGGCAGAAAGGTCTTTTTGCATCAAAGATGTCAAAACTTCAGGGAACTTACATTTGAAGGAAACTGGAAAAAGAATTCATGATGAAAAACTCCGGACTGAAGCTGGTGAATCACGAATATTCAAAGGACCTAGAAGTAACAGGGGAGAGAAAGCTGGGCAGCAAGAGAGCTGTGTCTTGGACAGCCAGAAGTGTCAGGATAAAGTGAGAATAGTCAGTCAGGCTGTCATAAGAAAAGTAAAGCAAGATCACAGGTATGACCCCGGTACATCCGTCGTGGATTGACGTTTTCTTCTTGATGAGATTAGGACAGTGGTGATGCACAGGTGAAGGGAGGTAACGGGACAGAGCCAGCATGGAGTAGTGACCTGCACAAGGCAACATACTAAAAGATGAAGCACAGGCTGGGAATACTTCAACCATAAATTATATAGTGAGAAAAACACCTTCTGGGTGTCACAGGACAAGCAGGAGCTGCCTGTGGTAGCTGAATCTGGAGAAAGGTGAATGCAGTCTCAAGGCTGTCTCAGGGAAAATAGTTCCAGGAATGAGGTGGAGCTGAGTAGGTACACCTGCAATGTTGTAATTCTTTTGTGGCCCAGAATCTTAACTGTGATATCCCAAGACAGCAACACCAAACCCTTCGTGAGAGTATATGAGAATCAACTGAACTCTTTGTGCGTGTGGTCAGAGCACTGAGGCCAAGACCTGACGAGTCTCATTCTAAACCATCAGGAGGGATCAGAAACCCTGGACAGGATTCAGACTGCAGATTAAACCATCTCAGTGGCATTTATTGAAGACTTTTCAGGTTGAACAGTTACAGAGCCCACTCTGTAGCAGATACCTGTATTTATCTACATTGACTGGGCAGTGGCCTGGGGCCAGAATCAGTAGCCTAAACGCTGGTGTTTGGTGTCAGCAATACCCCAGGGTATTTTACCTGTCCTCATACAGAGGGTAAAAGATGTGATGTAGATAAGCATCATACCTACAGATCCCTAGTGGATGTTAGATACCCCACGGGATCTCAAATGGCACTTAACACCTATGTTTAGGTGACTGAACCATGTCCCAAATCTCCTTCGACTATAACAGGAGCTTATGTACTTAGAGACAGGTAGACACTTCAAAGCACACACCTATCTTTAGGTGTCTTAATCTGCGAGCTGAATCCCATTTCTGGTCAGCATGATAGATACTATCTAAGCAAAAAAGACATGCAAGTCTTCCATACAGAGGAAAGGGAATGAGTTGAATACCAGAGGTGAAAATCTGTCAGGGGTACACTTGCTGGGGGATCCAAAAAGGCTGTGACATTCATTTCTTCTCCTCTTCTAAATAACATTCAGACTTTGATAGTCTCTGAAGGTTCTTTTCCATGACCACCAGTACTACATCTAGCTGTGGTACAAAGAGCAAGAGAGAGAACAAAAAAACTAGAGAATATAGAGCAGTGTCCAGAGACTTGAATACGCTGCAGAGAAGCAACTTCAACACGGCTAATAATGGCTTTTCATGCTGCTCTCTCCTCTGTAGTCACCAAGTACCGTTCTCTAATGAAGTTTGTTCCAGCTGTTCACCCACTGTACATAATCATCTCGGCTAACTAACCCATTCACTAGCACAAAAACATCATCCAAGCTGTCAAACTTCACGCAACTTGAATGAATGAGTGTGGATTGTGGCATCCAAGGCTCCAGTGACAGCTGTGACACATTCACAGCCTTAGTCATGAAGAACTTAAGCATCTGCGGTATTTCTGATGCTCTCTCATCTCCTCTGCATCTTAAGTTAGAGCACAAAAATCCTGGAAGGAATCCAAAGACCCAGCTCTCTCAAACACAGGAAATGAGTAACTTTACTAACTTTAACTTGGTCCTTTATGTAATGCACTTGTGCATGCTTCTTTATGTAATTTGTTTCTAGGCCAAGTCTAAGAGAGAAAGTTCTGTTGTATGTCCAACATCTTAGATATGTACTAAGCCCCAGCTCATATTTGGCTTCTGGTGCTGGTTACATCAATTTAAGAATTTAGATACATATAAAAATATTATTACCAAAACTGCTTTTTTAAAAGGAAATGCTTTTTACTTATGACCATGAATGTGCCATTTTATATTTTTGCTAGAATTAAACAAACTTCTATAAACTTACTTCAAAAATGTGACAGTAAGAGTAGAAACAGAAACGTTATGACTTAATGAAGTCTTACCATTCCAGGAAAAGGAATTAATAGCTAAGGATAGTTTAGCTATTTTAAACTCCCTTTCTAAATAAATATAATTTCTTTCCATTGTGGAGAACTGTATCTCTTAGTACTACAACATCAATTCCAGTCTACATATCAATGTGTACTGAGAGGCTCATGGTTTGGTGGTTTTTTTTTTTTTCATTATTTGGATTATGGTAAATATTTTTAAAGGACATAGTTAAGGAGGAAGGTGTTAGTTAAATCCATTTATCAACTGACTGGGGGATTTTGTTAGCTTCGGACAGCGGGTGGATACGTTATAATAACAAAGCATTGAACTATTGATTTATGACAAAAAGCTGGCTTTTAGGTCACCTAATTCTAAGCATGTCAAGTGCTCCAAGCTGGTCAAAATGTATTTCACAAGGTGCCAACCCTAAGCTAATGAGGTCTGGTCAGCATTCATCTCCATCTTCTTGCGACTTACGGCGTAGCTGTTCACAAGTAGGGTATATTAGATGAGGCTTGGAGCGTTGCGCAGCTTCTGGCTGGCTCAGAGAACAGGCAGATCGAGCTTGCATCTGCCCCCAGAAAATCACATAGCCGTCCTAGATGTGTCCCTGTGTTGATGTATCCCCACCTGTTCACAAAATTACATACAAGCTTCACTTGGCAAATCCCTCTTAGTAGTTGGACATGCTCTGAAGACAGAAGGTGTTGATACAGTGAGGAAACCTCTGAGATGTTAAATAAACAATGAATAAATAAAAAATAAATAAATAAAAAGACAGATAATATATTGCCTGGGACATGTGGCATGAAACATCCCTGCAAGGAACAGGCTGAGTCTGCCATTGAATAAAGGGAAGATGTGGGTGAGGAAGATGTGGGGGCCACCACAGCAGGCTTGGGCTCTTCAGAAAACTTAACATCTATCACAATTTGCTGTTGCTATGAGTTAGCAAAATATTACCATTCTTCCCCCTGAGCAAAGATGGGAGTAAGAGAGGAATTGCACTTCACAGCAATCTCTCTGAGATACTACAGAAGGATTAATCTCACTGATTTTGGATGTGTATTTCTGAGCCAGGTACTGCAAGAACCTCCATAAGGTAATTTATCTGACCCATTTCAGGATGAGATGAACCACCCTGCCCACAGAACATAGTGATTTAGGGTGATTAGCTTGGATATGATCATGTAGTTTTCAGATGCTAAAGTGAGAGTAGACAAATGTCACCCAGGCTGCCAAACACTTCTCCTGAGTGCGAAAGCCTTCCACCACATGAAATGTATGATAGTTTTGCCGGGGGATCCTTTGGGGCCAAGTCTCCACCTTGAGAATGAGGAAACTTCTTTCCTGTGAGGGTGGCAGAGCACTGGCAGAGGCTGCCCAGAGAGGTGGGGGAGTCTCCCACTCTGGAGCCATTCCAAACCCGCCTGGACGCCGTCCTGTGCAACTGCTGTAGGTGCCCCTGCTCTGGCAGGAGGTGGGACTGGATGATCTCCAGCGGTCCCCACCAATCCCTTCCATTCTGTGAATATTATACCTCCTCCACTCCTCAGAGGTGGACCTAATGATACATCTACTCCCTATAAAAGAACTTGATTCTGCCACGTTTCCCTTCAATAAAGCATTTTTCTTTAAGAATCCTGACCCAATTGGATAGAACAATATCCTGTCCTTTGCAGAAAAAGAAAGTAGCAAAACTTGCCTCATTCTGAGGAACTAAAGAATAAAAATTAAAAATCTAGACTATTAACCCACCATGCATATTAAAAGGACTTTCCCTGCCCTAACCCTCAGCTCCACTTCGCAGGCCCAACAAATCATAGATAACGGACTATAATTATCCTTCCATTTGCAGCTCCTGAGCAATCGTGACCCAATCATCTCTAATGGATTGCGAAAGCCGCTGTGATTGAGGCTTTTTGTGAAATGCCTCAACACCGGACAGACAAACATGAAAACATATGTGGCAGAAGTTTAATGTTGTATGTTCAGTAAGGAGCTCTTAGACTTCAATATTCCCAACGTGTTATAAAAGAAATTATTATTGTTGCTATTGCCGTAACTATTATTAAAAAAAAAAAGGAAGAAATAGACCATATAAATATTTATTCCCTTTTCTATCAGTGTGAGAGTGAATTATGAGTTACACCAACACAAACTAGAATTATTGAGTTAATTTGTTGGGGAACGAGGGGGTGTTTAACCAGTGGTATTAAGCAGAGGTTTTCACACCTTTTAAAACTCTTTTTTAAAAGAATCTGTCAATTAAATAGAACGGAGCAGTTTCAGAACATAGTCCCACCTTAAGCCATCCAAAAGTAAAATGTGGCACCTGAATGAGCAGGAATGAGACTGTCAGGACGTCTCCAGGGCATTTAAACTCTAATGTCAAATGCAAATCAGTTCATTTCATGGGACGATTATCTCTGAAGAATTTGGATTCAACAGTATCGTAGAATGAGAGTAGCAAACAAGAGTCCCCACAACTGCATCTGTGTGTTTCTGCAGGAACCTTTCCAAGGGAATATTCCTCAGCACAACAGCCATGTTAGCTTGAAATGCTCTGTGTGACAATGCTTCTACTTTTTCTTCAAGAGGTGGGATGATTTAGAGCCTCTTGAGAAGTTCTACCCTGAAATTATTACTCTACAGTAATATTACTGCTCTACTGATCAGCCCATCAGCTTGCACGGGGATGCAACCAATGAACTGCAGTGAATTACATAAACAAGACTCGAACAATCTGGCTTGTTTTACACGAGTTGCTAGTTTGTCTGGTGGAGATAAAAGTTCAATCCTAAGAAGACAGATCAATAAACTGAGAGACCAAAAGGTTGTCAGAGAATAACACCCAGGCAAAGCAATGGGTTGAGGACTGGACAATCTGTCGTGAAGCGTTCTGCAGAAAAGTCCGCCTTTCTCCGCGTATATTTGTGCCCACTCAATTACAATCCAAACAGCGTTTCAACAGCCACCACAGCCACATGAATTCTAGTACTTGTTAGCCTTGTGGAAAACTACCAAACACCTTTCTGTATGCAAAGCATTTCTTAAGAACAGAACAAGTTCAGCACCGAGGGAACGGCAGAAGCATCTCATCAAGAGATGCTGTATGTTATCGGGTAGCAGGAGTAGTCTGAAACAGAGCGGTGTTACAGCTATGCCTTATGGCACGTTATTAGCAAAGATGACTTTAAAGTTGTGCATAGGAAAAAGGAGGGAGTTCCTCACTGGTGCATTTACATCCCTTTCAGTAGAGTTGTTCCACTTCTGCACTGGTGAGGAAAACTCACTCCAAAATCCTGTTGACTGCAGTATGTACCGAATCCCGCCCCTGCTGTCTTCACAGGTGATACGGGATGGCTGGATGTGAAAGGAGAATGGGGAATGGAAACAAAGGAACATGAGCCAACACAAAAATACACTTTGCTGACTTAAAGGTTGAGGTTGCACTCTCTGGGCCAAGTAGCGGGGTGAAATAAAATTCAGTATCTCCACTGACTTCTATATCTATATCAGTTTATCTCTCCTGAGAACTGTGGCAAATAAATAACTCCTCTATCAAATCAGGACTAACCATAAAAGAGCTGATATTTCTGCAGGTCTTTCCGCCAGATATGAGTTACAGCACGATCCTGTCCTGAGTTTACTTTTTCTCAGTGCTTCTTAACTCCAATACTCTGGTTTCATTAAAAGATAATCTGAGCTAATTTAGGAATTAGACTGTTTGTACTAAGTGTGCTCAGAAGGAAAGGAAAACAAAATCTGCTACATTGAAATGAATCAGCTTGGGGACATGGGCCTCAACTTATCAAAGGCGTAGGCACATATGGAACTCAACCCCAGAAAAAATATCTCCAGGGTGCCGGCTCAGTCAGCCAAATGAAGAGAGATGTGATGAACAAAGGTCTGAACGTGATCAACAGCGCAGCCCACGATCTCAGAAATCTCTGTTTTTCTCTCCCTGGTAGCATCCCACAACACAGCTCCTGCTCTTCGCGTTTATGAGCTTCGCGTACACACCGACAACAGCAGATCTTGAGAGCTACATGCGGCTGTGGCACCACCATGCAAACAGCAGACATCTTAAATCTCCAGGGAGGAAGGAGCCCTCCTGTTTTCTCGCACAGACCCCAAAGAATGCTGGAAGGCTAAAGCCAAGGAGCGATCACAAAGCTAGCTCCCCATGTTAGGATAAATATGTGTATTTATCACACATAAAGCCCCCCATGACCTTAGAGTCTGTTCAGTGCCAATGGTTATCCTTCCAGTCACCGCACGCACACCTTCCATTGGAGAAAACAAAACAACAGAAACCTTCCGCTCCGCGACGTCCGAGATAGATTGCTGGTACAGTAACAGATCGATTGTAGCTGTCCTGAGTGAACAACAAAGCAGCAACCACTGCCCTCAGCAACAGAAACGGGGGGGAAAACATAGAAGACCATAACCCAGAACTGTAACCGAGACTCAAGCAGAGACACCAACCTTAATCCAACTGAATAGCACTCCTTAATTATCCATCGAATTGGAGCGGTGCTGCCTTACCCATCCTATAGGACAACTTTCAAGAGAGCTCCGGTGTGTTTTGCATTAGCCAAGTACAGACGCTTGTATAACGCCTTCTTTCTCTGTAGCTATACCAACAGCATTTTAAGGAATTTGCCTTCGTGCTATCACTATCAGCAACCTTAAATAATCATACCTTCCCCTCGATCGGCACGTGCTAGCCATGGAAAGGTCCCCTCACTGTACCCGACCGGTGTTGCATAGGCTGAACAGAGAAGCGAGATGGCTGTGTACCCAAATAACATCAAATGAAAATCCATTTGTTTTTTGTTGACCCCGACAGATTTAAAAAAAAAAAACAAACAAACACAAACAACAACAAACAAACAAACCCCACCCAAAAAAGCTACTTCAGGTGTGTTGCATATTGCCATAGCAGTCCAACACCTGCACTGTAATTAACATACACGAGAGGGATGGTAATCCATAATACCCTCGGAAGGAATCAGGTCACTTCGCTGCCTTATTCACTTTGGCTAATATTTTTCATTATTATTATAATTACCTCCAGTGCTACTCCAATATATTCTTCACGCTAAAGGCCAGATTCTGTTTACCAGTAGATTAGATGCAGAGGAAAGCCGCTGACTTCCAGGGAGTTCTTCCAGACCTGCTTCTATCTAAGTGGGATGATCATCTAGCCATAAACACCAGTATGTCACTAAACAAATCTGTCTCTTTTATTTTTTTCATGCATTTTCCAGTCCTAAACAGCACGCTGCATTATCTTTCTGTCCCTGGCTGTAAACTCTTCAGATTCCAATACATACCCGAACTGTTCGCATGTTAAATTCGCGGTAAAGAGTCTGTCCTGTACGCGATCCCTCTGACTTAAGATGTGCTTTGCATAAAGATGGTATTATTAGAACCAGCTGTCCAAACAGTGATAAGGGAAAGTGCACAGAGGCATGGAAGCAGAGGTCAAAGGCACATTAACGGCAATTTTTACTACTGCCCCACAATAAAAATAGAGAAGTGCTGGTGCACCGCTTGAAGGGTGAATCAGAGTTTCTGCGGCAGGTGAAGATGCAGAACCGCAAAGGGAGCTCGAAAATGCCAACAGCGGCACCGGGGCTGTTAGCAATCAGGTTTTATTTACCAGCCATATTGTGTTAAAAACAGACGTGATTCCCATACCGAGCGCGTTAACCTGTCCCCGCTTGCCAGGGGAGATTTGTTTNTGTGCATGCACCCTCCCATGCTACTCTCCCTGCACCCCCCCCCCCCCCCCCCCCCAAAAAAAAAAAAAGAAGTATTCCCAGGGCCTGGGGAAGAGCCGGTAAATCAATGTCACTCGAAGACAACCCGGCGGTTCCTTTTCCCTCACCGGCTGCAATCGCGGCGCTTTGGCATCCCCGGGGTCGGCGCGGCTGCTGCTGCCCCCCCAGCCCTGGGGGGTGGGGGACACCGGAGCGATGCCACCACGAGTTGGGGGGTCGCGGGGTGTGGGAGGTGGGGGGAGAAGCCGGAGGAAAGGACTTACCATTGCAGCAGGGATCCGTCCCGGCGCTGGAGATGCTGCATCCCCGCCGTGGCGGGGCGGGTGGCGGTGGGGTCGGAGGCAGCGGCGGAGGGGGGGGGACACGGAGGGGTTCCCTGGTAGGACCTGGTCAGCCCCGGCTGGAGTGAGCGGCCGGAGCCGGGCTCCCCCCGCCTGGTTCGTACCGGGCGGAGGAGGGGTCGGCGGCTCCGAAGGGAATCCAAATTCCTCCTCCCTCGCCTGCCGGTCATGTCCAGGCTGCCTTTGCTCAGGGGATGGGCCAGCTCCTGGCCGTGAAGGAATTTGCCATTTCCAAATAAATAATAATAATAATTAA
>VUYV01000718.1:43872-69751 GCA_008711295.1 Anarhynchus alexandrinus | reverse complement strand
TGTATCTTTTTTTTTTTTTTTTTTTTTTTTTTTTTTTTTTTTTTTTTTGAGGGGGGGTTGTTTTTGCGGGGGAAGTGGGGGTTGGGGCGGGGGAGGAGAAGGGTATTCAGGCTGGATCAGATGCTCTGCCTGCGAGTCAAGGCTCTGGCGTGCTCGCCCCTGGATTTCTCTGTGTGTGTGTGTGTGTGTGTGTGTGTGTGATTCTCATACCCAGACAATGCTCTGCAAAGCGAGCTGGTCCTGCGGAGAAATGCAAACACCTCCTCCCCCAAGAGCCTGAGGAAAGGAAAAGGGAGATGGAACCAATAGCTTTTCCTTGGATAGTCTCATTAATATGGAGGAAGAGGAGGAAACCAATGAGGACGAGCGGGAGGAGGGGTTTATTCAAATTAAGTTTCTTAAATCAAGCACTTTTTTTTTCCTCCTTTTTCTTTCCTCCTCCTACCTCCCCCAAATTCTCCTTCTCCCTGTCACCTAAGCATCGTTTCTGCTGTCCAGAGATTTTATTTCTTTTTTAATTAGTGTGGCAAGGTCAGCAAAACACGGTGATGGGGGGGAGGATGGCATCGCTCCTGGACGGGAGAGTGGGGAGTGGAAGCGAGGGCGAAGGGAGACAATTTTTCCCTGGGCTGCAGAAGAGTTGATTGCAAAGAAAAGCGATAAAGCAGCTGGAGTTGGCAGGGAGGGGAACTGAGGGGAAGCAAAGCAGGAATTTCACCTAGAAGCAGCATTTTGCAGATGGTATTTGCAGATGGGCAGGTGGCCCGTGTCCAGGATGAGCCCTCTGAGCTTGTGGAAAGGATCTCCTCCCCTCCCACAGCAGCGAGATGCAACCCAGGAAGGGAAGCGACTGCACAGGAACAGCAGCATCTGCACTGTCCTGCATTGCCTCAGAGCTACAAAGCAACAGGGTCCCTGCTACAGCAGGGCTGGAGTGGTACCTGTTGCTGGAAAATCCGTGGAGCGGAGCTGCAGAGAGAGCTGAGGTGGTTGGTGAGAAGGGAAGGGATGTCCTGCTGGTTCCTTTGACTTGTACCTGGAACAGAGCAAGGTGGCACACGTCCCCTGCAAGGTTAGTGCAGAAAAGCATCCAGTCACTGCTTCCTTCTGCAGAGAGTAGCACTCAAGGGAAAGCTCTCCAGACCTGGAAAATGATCGCTAAAGGAGTCTGAACATCGGTAGCGGTCCCAGAGGAGCCCTCTGCCAGGGCATCCCATGGAGACACTTGGCACCATGCTGCTCTTGCTGCTGCCAACCGTGCTGGCCCCACAGATCCATGTCAAGAACTTGAGATGCTGAATGCCCATGTCCTTACCCAAATTCTCTGAAACCTGTGCTCAAAGAGCAGCTGCCTGCTGATGAGGTTCTTCTAATCACCCTGAAATTTCACAACACCTGTGATACTGATGCTGTTGCTCCTGCCACTGTGGAAGCCTTTTCCACTGCTTCTCTTTTACCGCTTCCCCTTCATTTTTTGCATCTCCCATCTTCCATTTCCCTCAGCACGTAAATTCATTTCAAATCTTCCTTGCCTTTACCCTGCTCCCAACTTAAACAAAGGAGAGAAAAGGCAATTTGGACATAAAAGCACCTTGTCCAGTGTGAAAATCCCTGACCCAATTATTTGTATGTGGTAGTCCCCGTGGCTCTCGCTCCAGGTGCAGGAGCCTGAGGGGACAGAGCTCCACAGCAGAAGCACTGGACCAGCCAGCCCTGCTCCCAGTCCCTTGGCACGGTAACAGCCCCATGGCTGCATAGATGCCTTCCCTCGATGAAAGCATGCACAGACACATTGGGAATGCCTTCAGCTCTGGTTTTATTCCACCCCCATGGAGCAGTCCAAAGAATCAACTCGACTTTTCAAAGCTTTCCTTTGCACGTTTTCCTCCAGTTCTGCCATTTTCTCTAGCCACGTCTCACAGCTTTCAGTAACCTCACTAAATATGAGGGAAAAAAAAGAAAACAAACAAAAGATGTAGATGTTTACACTGTACAGCTGAGCTAATCAGCCTGTGCGCTTTACATAGACATTAACGAGAGAGAGGCACTGTTAAGATGTCATTGCATCTGCTTTATAGGTCTACATAGTATAAAACACCTGACTAGATTTTCATGAAATATAAAGGGAGCCAAGACTAACTAAATCTGATGCAGACACCTATTTTTCCATCAAATGTATCTCAGCAAGCCTTATTTTTCTGCATCCTAAAAGGTAAGATGCAGGATGAAGAAATTTCCACAGCAAAATATTTGTTCTTCCCACAAAAAAAGCATCCATATTCCCTCTGCAAACTTAAAGAAACTCTTCCACCCCCAACCCCCCCAAAAAAGATAAAAACCCCACAACAAAACAAACTGTGTCCCCTCAAAACTTCCAGAATTTATGGCAGTCCTACCTCAAAAAACAGAAGCCCCACCATGAAATGTTGTCTTGGGTTGCTAAGCATGGAAGAAGGCTCCCAGCTGTTCAATTATTATGTGCCGCTCCAACATCTGCTCCCTATCTTTCCCAGGAGAAGGGCAACGGGCCAAGAGAATCATCTTGTGGCCCATATCCAGCCGCAGTTGGACTGCCTTAGATGATCTCAGCTGATATCCGTATTGGGTTTCCTATTGAAGTAGTCAGGAGAGTCTATCTAAGAACTTCGTTCTCCGAAGAAGAGAGTTTTCTTTAGGAGGAAACAATTAAGCCAGTTTCAGGGAAACAATGCTTTATTGCTATCCTCATGAGCAGTCCATTAAATAGATCTTCATTGTTTACAAGTTTGTGTAAAGCATAATAGTCATTATCTTGGCTGACATTAAAGACTGACAGGGGCAGGAGAAGGCTTCCTTAGAGAAAAGTGTGAATTACTGCTAAATGTCTTAGACAACCATCCATCTGTCATCCTACATAGGGGCAAGACACTGGCAAGCTGGCTGCAAGTGTTCACTGATACTGGATTAATGGCATTTTGTTGGAAAGTCCTTGTTTTCTTCTTTCATTTTGACATCTCACGTATGATTTAGTTGACCAAACAGCTAGATCTGAGCTGGCCAACCATCTCTCCCTTCAAATGAAGGTCAGATCCTCCAGTGCAGTCACTGGAATACAAGGCACGATCCCTCTCAGCCCAAGGAGATATTGAAAACAGCTCAGAGGAACGGTGTCCTAAATGTGCCTGTTTCTCTCCGCTGATGTTAGACACCCTGGGAACACTAGCCCAGCTTGTCAACACCCACAAAGTAGACCTCTAAGGTTTAATGAGATGAATCCCTCTTTCACTATCAGGTTTGACAAGCCTGAAATATTGACACTCACCTGGTTGGCTTGTTCTCTTCTGCCCAGACAAGAACTACCCCCAGATAGTGCCACAGCCTCCCACCCACACTGAGATTCCACCTGCTAGACCCTAATGTCCTGCAGATCCTCTGACGTGATGCTAAGCTGTGCCAGGGATGAAAAAGGAGACCCAGAGGAAAGGAAATGTCTCCTGTGGTACAGCTGAGATGTGAGGTTGAGAAATACCTCGTGCCAGATGGGACCCACTGGTCTGCACATTCCTCAGTCACTTCCTATCAACCAGTAGATTTCTAACAGTCAGAAAGAGACATCTCCTAGTTCCTGAGGACAAGATGTGGTGGAGGTAGAGAGTGGGAGAAAACAGCTATTTATGCAGACAATGACAGTCATTTGTTCCCTTTCTAGCTATGGAAATGAGCTGTGCTGTTTTAAGACATTTCTACTCATAGAATTGTGTCCACAGCCAGGGAGAAAACAGTATGCTGAATACTCTACCTGCTGGGATTAACTGGGACACACTTGGTGTGTAGGCAAAGGTCTACATCACTGTGTTAAAAGGGAGTAACTCAAAGTGTGGACTTAAAGAGCAGTAGGTATCCTGTTGTGGGCCTACTCTTACCTTTTAGTAAATATAAAGTAGCTTAGCCCACAGAGATGTGACCTCAGGTTTCTGGAAGGTGGCAGAACAGCCACCAGCGAGAAGCTGAGGTGCTGTAAATTCACTCCCAGCTGACTGGACAGGAGGTTCCTGACCTGGCTGTCCTCAAAGGGAATTTAATTGAATCAAACCCCTTGATTCCCTCATCCAGCCTTTCCTTCTCTGCCTCCACCAGCACTGCAATGAGGTTTATTGGAGAATTGCACCTTCCCTCATCAACTCCGCTCTCTTCCCTCACACGTGTTCCACTGCAGAAGATGCTATAGTTGACTACTCTGAAAAATAAGGGATACACACACACATTAAGCTTGGTTTGCAGTACATGCAGGTAAGGCTCACCTGCCTCTGACTCAGGCTTTTACAAATGCAGAAATCACCCACCAGAAGTTGGGCATGCCAGGAAGGCACGTTCTGCTGGACAGCTTGCAGGCCAGCTATGAAGAAGGGCGTACTTACCCAAATGGTGGTAGCCATACCTTACCTTGATCAGCCTTCACAGACTGCCCCATAACAAGGTATAATGTCCCAGGGATAAAGAATAGGAGTCCATTTGCAGATTGACAGGTGAATGTAGGTATCTACACGTGACCCAAGTGGTATGCTTCCACTGTAGTCAACAGAGATCTAGTCATTACAGTCAGTGAAGACGAGGGATACGCTGAACTGACCCTACGATATATACCTGCATAGAACCATAGAACAGTAGAATTATAGAATGGTTTAGATTGGACCTTCAACATCATCTAGTTCCAACCCCCCTGCTATGGGCAGGGACACCTCCCACTANTAGATTGGACCTTAAACATCATCTAGTTCCAACCCCCCTGCCATGGGCAGGGACACCTCCCACTAGACCAGGTTGCTCAAAGCCCCGTCCATCCTGGCCTTGAACTCCTGCCCAGGGATGGGGCATCCACAGCTTCTCTGGGCAACGTGTTCCACCACCCTCAGAGGAAAGAATTTCTTCATAATATCTAATCTAAGTCTCCCCTCTTTCAGTTTAAAACCGTTACCCCTCGTCCTATCACTACACTCCCTCATAAAGAGTCCCTTCCCGTATTTCCTGGGTATCCCCTCTAAGTACTTGAAGTCCACTATAAGGTCTCCCCAGAGCCGTCTCTTCTCTAGGCTAAACAACCCCAACTCTCTCAGCCTTTCATGCAGAAGGTTTTCCAGCCCCCCTGATCATCTTCATGGCCTTTCTGTGCACCTGCTTAAGCAGGTCCATGTCTCTTTTGTGCTGGGGGCCACAGAGCTGAACACAGTTCTTCAGGTGGGGTCTCACAAGAGTGGAATAGAGGGGGAGAATCACCTCCCTCGACCTACTGGCCACACTTCTTTTGATGCAGCCCAGGATGTAATTGGCTTTCTGGGTTATGAGCGCACATTGCCGGCTCATATTCAGTTTTTCATCAACTAATACTGCCAAGACCTTCTCTACAGGGTTGGATGTGACCAACCAAACAGGTCCCTGGACTCTATTGACTCTTTTAACATCTACAGTTTAGGTAACATTTAGGTAGCAATCAAGAGCCTTTTGAGATGTCCTAGAGGAACTTTTCTTGCACCAGCTGCTGCTCCACAAGACCACGGGTCTCTTGCAGCTCCTGTATTGTACGTGCTAGTTTCAAGAGAATGTTTTAGATACACATGATCCACTAACAAAGTGTATAGTTCAAGTGACCAATGTATGGCTCCGGTATCCTACCTTTCTTGAAGTCAAAGAGTACAGTTACCAATGAATTCAGAGTTATTTTCCTTATCTGACCTACCTTCTCTTTGTGGAGCCCCAGCCCCACTTGGCATGAGGGCAGAATTTGTTCTTTCCTCTTCTCAGGTAAATAAGTTAAAGATGCCCTCTGACAAGCTCTTGTGATTCATGATCAGCTGTTTAAAGAAATTACATTGTGTGAATCATCCTTCCAGTGAAAGTTACATCCCCACTAAAGGGACTCAACAGAAGGGAATGTGTGTGAGCTTCTCTGATAAAGGAAAAAGTAATAACGAACAAGATACAACAGGAGGTCAGCAGGGGGATTAAATGGATGGAATGAATTACCTATAAGAACTGGCTAGATTAGGATTCTTCAGCTTTCAATAGAGACTACTGAGAGGGAAAATGGAGGAGGTTTATAAAAAAATGGTATTGAGAAGGTGAATAAGGAAAAAATGTCCACTGTCCTTCCTAATACAAGAATGAAAACATGCCAAACATATAACAGGGAGACAGTTCAAAATAACACAATATCTTAACCTAAAATGTTATTTGGCTTGGTGGATGCTAGAATATTCCAAGGGTTCAGAGCAAATCCATGGAGGAAAAGTCCATAAAGGCAATTAAATACCAAGAGACCACTTCAGGCTCAGAGAGTCTCTGAGACACTTTTCTATAGATGTTGGGAGATAATTTAGGGCACTTATACCTCAATGCTTGACTTTGGCTTTTATTCTTTCTAGGGACTTGCAAGGCTACATGCTGATTTCTGGTCTAACTCAGCACAGACATTCTTACATTTTCTGTTGTCGCATCTTGTCACCCAACCCACTAGCCAAAATTGATCATTTTTTTGAGTCTGGTCACTAGACTGTGATATCCATAACTCACACAGCTACATTGGCATCTGGGAAGCTGAGACATACTTCTTTCTGCCAACTCTGTTTGGAGGGCAGTTACTTCTAACGGAAGGTTCATGTACATGTTTACAAGGTAGTAACATGTTACCACTCCTGAGTATGAATAGCTGGAAACTGCCAAGTGACAATTTAGGGATCAGATATCTCTGGTTTTAGTGATTTAGATATCTAAAGAAAAGGTTTTGTTTGACATCTTTCAGAAATATTTAATGTTGTTGATATCCTCACCTCAATGTGCCTCAACGTACCTCAACACTCAACTTTTCATCCCTAAACTCTGTAATCAGGACAATAAATAATTGGGACAAATTAGGACAAAAATATAATTTTGGAAAAAAATGCAGTTTTAAGGAACTAAATTATTGTGTCATCAAGATGTGCTTGATGATTAAGGAAAAAAAAGGATGAAGAGGTTTAATTTCAGTACTTTCTAAATGGAATGTTTTGACAATTTGGTCTCCATTTTGACATGTGTAGCAAAATGCTTGAATGGATCTGGAAAGAAATTTTGTGCTATTTTTCAGACTGTGTGGGCAAAATGATGCTTTGGACTGATATGAAATGATATATATATTATATAAATTCATTTCATAAATATATCTATAAATATATGTTATATAATTGATTATATAAATTACTCTTCTGATCTGAACTGAAAGCTCCAGCATTCCTGCAGTTCTTCTTACAACCTCTCTATTGTGATTTGGCCAAGATCCATCCTACTGCATTTTAGACAGATGAATTTTCTACGACTTTCCTTGCTCTGTGGTCTCTGTTTCTAGAGATAGACCCCTCCTGTGATTTTTGGGGTACTTCTGAAACATCCCTGTCTCCTCACTGACTATTAAAACCAGCTGACAGTACCTATACTTGCATCGAAGTGACTTGGGTTATATGGGACAAATGTATAATATGGTTATCATATATACAACCAAAATAGTACTTTCAGGTGTCACTATTGAGGAGAAAATTATTTGCAGTGGTACAATCTGCAAAAGACAGTCTCACTTGTTATTAGTCATGAACAAATAAGTTGCAAGCAATACTTTTACTGGTGGGATTTCTGGCAGGTGAGCTATTCTCTTCTCAGAAAGATACCTGTGTCTCAAGTGTTTCACTTCCTTAAACACAGTCCATTACTCTATCATCTTTTCTAATTATGATCTCTAAAGCATTGTCTGAGTGGAAGGTACTCAGATGTCTATGTTCAGCCAATAAACACTCTTAAGAAAACTTAATTTTTAGTTGAGTTTTGCACCAATTCTGTTCCTTCATTGGACAAACATATATCCATGCGTGTGGATTTAGGGTTCAGTATCCATGCTGAACTGCAAAGCAGTCTTGAAATTTGACCCACCAAAAGTTCTTCAGAAACTTTGGCGAAAACAATAAAATTTGTTTAAGTTTGAAGCTTCTAATTAAAAAAAATGTAAGCTCTCTAAATAAATTAGTTGTTAATGATGACAGTGAGTATTGCTGAATTTCAACCCCACCTCATCCTCTCCCTTAATGGGGTTGGGGGAGTTTTGCTGATTTTTGTGTGAGGAGTGAAGTGTTGAGAAATATGAATAGCATAAATAAAACCAGCCAGATGTGGATGCATCTTTGTTTTAGACAGCAAGCTCTGTCTACTCATGCAGATGTAACCACAGAATGCTGGAGGGAACACTGCGTCAGATGGCACTAAAGGGGAGGGGAGACATGTCAAAATGAACAATTTCAGGAGATAATGCCCACCTTCTCGCACTCAGCTCTATGCTGCTGTCCACGAGGAAGTTTTCACATGTCCTTGATGAAACATCTGGGAGTTTTTCTCCTTCCCAAACCTGGATAAAACTGGAATTGGAAGAAAGACCAACAACAGTTACACTATGTCTCCATATGCAGCACTCACTAAAGGAAACATATTATCTTCTGACAGCACCATTTTCTTTATCAGAGGGCAAAAGGAACAGTTAGGCAATGCCTCAAAGAGCACAGGGCACAACAAGATTCATTACTTCTTGCAGAAACCAAAGCTGATGATGAGAACCTCCAATACAACAGGAGTACAGAAAGAGTCTGTTGTTCGAACTACACTTTAAGGCCAGGCTGGAGCTCTGGATTTTCTCATGATGAATCTATGAACCTGCTGTTGTCATATCTGAAGTCATACTCAAGTTTCATACGGAAGACAGCAGCTGATAATACCACTGCCCAGTTGAGATGAGAGCCAGTCTGCTGATTTCTCTTCATTTTCTTTGTTCCTGGAAGTCTGACGCTCGGACCGTTTGCGTCCAAGAACAAATAATCACAGATGGATTAAGTTTGCTGCCTTCTAGGAAGGCAGGGAAGAAGGTGCTCTGGGTATTGCTAGCTCTGGTCGGAAATGGAAAGCAGCAACAAAGTGGTGAGAAGCTCTTAGGGACAGCCTCTGAGCTGATACTTATGTCCTGCTCAAGCCCATCACAGAGCAAATACGGCAGGCAGGGTTGCATCACAAGAATTTCTGTGTGGAGACAGGGAAGGGATCACCATGGCTATGAAGGCTTTTTTTAGGGTCACTGTCCTGAGAACACTTACTCATGTCCCTCACTTTGCTATCGTGAACTTTCCCGGTAATTTAGTGAGCTTGCTCAGAGCTATGCAGTCTGTAAGTGTCAGCAGGAGGTTTAGAAAGAGAAAATTGCAACTTTCAGTGAAATATTCTTGTCTTCTTCTTGGCTTGTTTGGTTTGTTCTGGGGGGTTGTTGGTTGCAGGAGGAGTGGCAGGTTAGTATGATGAGAGGGTTGTCTTTAAGTAGCACCAGCAGTGAAATATTTTGGAAATTATTTCCATTTCCAAAACAGATATAAGAAAAAGGTAGCAATATGTTTGTTATTTCTCAGAACAGAAATTCAAAAACATTTCTCACCAAAAGAGTTACTACAGTAGATTTATTTATCGACCAAAGATTTTGACTGTCTGTAAAAAGAATAGGAAAAAGAAGCATTAATATAGCAAGGTCTATACATCTGTGCCTTCTCTTGTAATCCAGAAATCAGTAGCTAGAGGTCTGCACAAAGATTAATTGATAACCCTCTCTGAATTTCCACCTACAAATATAAGGAAGCTCCATGTACACAAAGCTTTTTAATAAGAATTTGTGATCGTTTCAAACTAAATCATGCAACCATAAACAAATAGAGGTGCAAAGAGTATTCCTTGTCAGTATTTATCTTAGAATAGTGGATATCGTAGTGAGATAAAGAGCCTTAGCCAAAAATCTTGGAAGAGATAGGTGTCCCCTGAAGACTGAAAGTTGTCTGCAGTTTCTGCTTACCAACAAGTGTGGAAAGAACCCTCTACAAGCATACAAACCTTTATGGTCGTTTACCAGAATGTAACTGATAAGCAGAAGTCTCCTTTCAGGGATTCTTATTCTGACCGAAGAGTGTGGATACCTATAAGAATTTATTAAATTCTTTCTTAAAACCAAAGCCTCCCAAGAAAACTTTCACTCTGACTTTCAAACCTAGAACGTGGTTGAAGGTGAGTCCACATGAGAATTTTTGCGCTGCAGATTGATGGCTTGAGGATTTGTGGCCTAAGCCCTCACCCAGACAGCTTCTCCTTAATTAAAGTATAATAAAGGCAGTAGTGAAGCAGATTTGAGGAAGAAGTCACTGAAGTATCCAGCTTCCATCTCCTACTGACACACACCTTCCTTCATCTTTTAGACAGTCTTCCTTTGCAGCAGCTGAAAGATGCATTACATCCTCCTTAGACAGTTCTTACTGGAGTTATTGATGACCAACTCGTGGCTAAATTCAAAGGTCACACTTCCCATCTGAACTATCTTTATGTATAAGCTGGTTTTGTCACTTTGGATGATTCTGCCTTCCTTTATCTCTAAGCATAGACAGATGGCTCCCCTAACCCTGCGGTCAAATGGTTTTCTTCTAATCTCTCCACAGGTTGTCTTGAGTTAAATTCCTTGCTGCACTCCTCTTAGTGAGGTGAGAATCATCCAACTGTGGTAATTGTCTTTGATTCTGGCACTCAAAATTACTCAAGTCTAATATCTGGTGTTGCATGAAATACCTTTGGAGAGAGATTCTTCTCTACTGCTGAACGAGGACAACTGGAAAAATTTTGAGCTATAGAAGAAGAACAGCAAATTTTTTTTCCTTCAAAACACGAGAAGATGGAAGCAAACAACACTCTAGTGTGGGCTGCAGAAGATGTATGATTAGCCTGAGTATGAAATCTGTGTTAGCCGTGCCCTAATGAAGAGGTTTTAATGGAAAGAGCTGATTGCTACATCTGCAAATGCCACTCACAAAGTTTTCTCATATGGGACTGATGCCTGCTGGCTGTCTTACCTAACGCAATTCTTTATGTGGAATGAGGAAATCATCTTTTATCTAGAGAATGAAATTTGTTTGTTTTATATTTCTTTCAGAGCTTCTTCACCACCTCAATTTCTTACTCCTTTTATTACATATATTTGCTTTTCTTAATACATTGGCTTGAGTCCTAGGTGCTACATAGCATTTATTATGTGAAATAGTACCTTCCAATATGAGTCATTAGCGGTGAAGAAAGATGTGACTTTAACCATTACAAAATATCTCCTACTTGCACTCGCATCTAAGAAATAGCTGTGACTGTTGCTAGTAGTAGTTTGTCATAATTTAGTAAGCCAGACTCTGTAATAATGAATATGCTTTGTCACTGGAACATAACTGGTAATTACATTCAGATATGTTCTTTTTCCCCTGCTTTTTCCCAGTATATGTATTTTTTTCTTTTCTATTTAAATTGTCTTCCTCTGCTTTTGGCTGAAAGCCAATTATCTCAAATCAAATATGACAAAGCTAAAAATCTTTTTCCTTTGACTTCTAGTAGATGTCTCTTCTGCTGTTCCCATGCTTCATGACACTCTTTGCAGTCTAGTATACATTGGTATGACATCTGGTCTCCTATAGGTGACACCAGCCTCCCTGACAATCCACTTCCCTTCTCTGAGCATGAAAATACTATGCAATCAAAGGCAGGTTCATACAAAATTTCTGTCGTCATCTCCTGTAGCACGAATGTATGAAAACATTAAAATAGATTAAATATTCACAAGAGAAGTACACTTGCTCCTTGGGGTCTGTCAAACCTAGCAGAGAAAAGAAAAAGTAGAGCTAGTGATTGGAAGCAAAAGCCAGACAAATGCATTTCAGAATTTAAAAAATGTGTTCTTAAATAAGTAGGAAAAGTAACCACTGGAATAATGTACCAGAAGAAGGTTCTTCATCTCTTAAGGGATTCATGTAATCAAAGGTTAGATGTACCTGCAATGTAGATGCCTGTAGCTGAGCTAATCCTTGTTTCCCTTTCTAGTCAAAAGAAACCTAGTTCATACAGTCACCAGAAATCAGTGCATGAATCACCTCGCCCTAAGGGAGGCATGTAAAATAAATGAGAAAAATCACATCCTGAAAGTGTTATTTCTCTTCACTAACTTCAAAAGAACCTTGTGTCAGAAAAAGGTACCTGTTGCCAACATCTAAAGATGGGTGAGATGAATCCCACTCTAAATGGCTTCAAGACAAGTCCATTTGTCACTTTAAGGAGATGCGTTATCCAAATATAAATCATTGGCTTCAATAACTGAATAAAATTTAGTGACATATGATGGCCAGATGAATGAAAATGTGGGGATCTCAACCCTGATAAGAGGAAATACTTTGTAAGACAAGATTTCAGTGGTGGAACATATTTCCATAAAAAAAATGATAGAGACCAAGAGTATCATTCAGAATGGAAGGAAATGGAATATAAGAACAATATAAAGATTATCCAGAGGAAACATTAATAATGATGAGATAAATTTAGTAGGTTATGTTAAAGCTTGAAAGCTTTAATCAGTCCCTAATTACTGAAGGCCGGGGTAAAAATAACACAGAAAACATATGACCCTCAGCATTAGATTCTTACACTTTCATCTAATATACCTTGTCTGGGGCAAAGTGAAGACTGGATTAGACAGGCAAAGGATCTGATGGAACCAGGAGATCCCTATATTCTCAAAACTTCCTGGAAAATAAAACCTGTTCATCTTATGTTCTGATATAAATAATAATAACCAACCAACCAAACAAAAAACCAAAACTCCCTCTCTGTTCTTATTTGTATCTGGATTTTTATCCTATGTCAGTATTTATCACTTTACTTCTTGAATTTCATATGATCTCTTTAAATAGGTGATGGGTTCTTGAATTTTTCAGTTCTCTTTCAACGGTAACAAGGTTTGTTATTAGAGCTACACAGAGAAATACATGTTGTAGAAAGCAAAACAGAAAGCGAGTTACTTAATTACTAAAATCAAAGTCATGCAGAACAAAAGACCTCATACTTCACACCCTAGCATGGCAGAAACAAGACGTGGTGGAGTGTCACTTCAGCAAAAAGCTCCCAAAAATGATTCTGTAGCACTCTCTTTTATCTTTGAACTGTCTAACTTCCATTTTTGTTAATCATTTATACTTGTTTTGCATAATCTTACAATAAACAGTGCCTAAATTCAATAGGTTTAATATAACTTCTTTTGTATTTTTGTCACAGCAATATTATCTCAGAATTTAGCTCAGCTCTACACACATTTTACATTTGAAACAGAGTTCCTCACATGTTGCTGGTTTTAAATACCAGCTTTGTTTCTGCTCTCTGTTCGATCACAGCACAGTCTGATCCTGGCAGGTTGACACAACATAAGGTAGATATAACACTTTCTCATCCTAAAAAATTGGTGAGTTATGAGGGTTTGGTTTTTCCTCTGCAATAGCACGATTAGCAAGAATCAAATACAACCTATGTCCAGGGAAAATATTTTTTTTTTTTTTTCCATCAACGTATCATTAGTTCACTAAATATCTGCCTTACAGCCTAATTCCTTTCTTACTCATTTTAGTCTAAAACCTTGATAAAGGTTACAGCATCCTCTCTTCAATCAGTTCTGATCTCTGCATTTATCCGTTTGTAGCTGTTTGCATCTCTCTTCCATTTTTCATTCCTGTGGCTTCTGTCCACCCGTGCTGCTGCTCTAAAGATGCTGGTTTCATCTGCCTGGGTATCGTCTTTTACTTCTTTCTGTCATCTTCTCATTCTGCTGTGGACCTTTCCAAAGAAGAGGCTCAGTCAGATGTTCATCTGATTCGCTTACATGATTTCAGAAGCTTCTGCAGCCCTCTGCTGTGCCATATGTGAGTGTGTCACGACCCTCAGGAGCAAATTTACCACCATCCTCACAAGAACTGGTGAATGAAAGGTGTCAGAGATACTGGCGTAGATAAAAATGTAGAATTCCACCCATTTCCCCTAGTGAAGGGATTCTGTAAACAGTTTGTCTCTGCTGAAAGTAAAAGTATAAGATGCGTTTGTTCCACTAAGTGAAGATGTCTACAGTATAAATGTTTACATGTATAAATGTGGAGGGACTATCACTACAGCCTCCTCTTCCATATGTACGCATATTCAGTACAACTAGGGTCAATAATTTCTGTTATAATACACATTGCTCATGCTGCTTTTAAGTGCATTTAACAGCCAGAGACAAAATACATCCCTCAGATGTCTCCCATGATATCCTTGGCTGTTCACCAAGTACACGCACACTTAATACTGTTACATCTACACACAGTATAAATTTCTGTATTACAAAATTGCTGTAGTACCATTCAATCTTCCAAAACAATTTCTCCATGTATTTTTAAAATAAAAAATATACATCCTGCAAATACATTAAGAACCAAGCCAAGGTTATTCTTTTTTCTGAAGTGATGGCTATGCTTCATGTATCAGAGACCTGAGCTGAAGTTGTGACAGTGGCCTGAGTGACTGTATTGTCATATTTGTCTTTCTCTTCCTCAGTTTCCCCATTTAAAAAATGGCAATTATGGTACTGGTCTCACCTGGAAAACACCGACAACACAACTATGAAATATAGAGTATTTTTCCTCCATCTCATGGAAACACATGATCATACACATGAGTTGTAACTGCATAACACCTGGACACAGCTGTTTTCTTAGGGACAAGGTACTGGCACTTCAGCCCAGGGTAACCCATATTCCATCAAGATTTTGCCATCAGCATGGAGAGGCCAAATTGAAAGTTGATTCTCTATATACCTGTGACTATGATGGATAATTCTGAAGCATCTATTTCGCTGATAAATATTTCAATGAACCATGGAGGCAATAACATCGTGGCATTATGCAGTTTTCTGCAATAAGCAGGACGACACACTCCAGCTGCAGTGCCTCTGAACACTAAATGTTCCCTTTATTCATTTCTAGTTCTTTTTTTATGAGCAGTAAAGCACATCATTCTATCAATTCTGCTCTTTTACACTTAGGACCATAATGAAATGCTCTGAATGAACATGGATTGGAAATCTAGAAAAAAAAAAACCAAAATGTCATCACTAGCAATAAAGACGTTATAAGCTGTAGAGCTGCAATTTTTGTGGACATCTCTTTCAGGGTTTTTTCAGAGAGCTTTCCAAATCATGACAGGCAAGCAGACCGGCTTAACACAATCATTTCACATTGCACAGAATTGTCTCCAAGTGAAATTGCCAGTGATTGTTCTCATTTGAAGTGCTCGGGTAGCATCTATGAGGGAATCATAGGCAGAAATTTGCAATATGAATTGGAATTAGCTCTAGGGGGGAACCAAACAGGCTGAGGATTCCTGAATAACAAATAAAGCATTGGCGAAATAATAATTATCCTCTGTGCCTGAAACACGGCTCATCACAGAGCCCTGCAACGCCCTCAGGTAGTCAGTAGGGGGTTCGTATTCTGCATCACTAAAAAGCTGTGTCTCTGAAGTACCTGCTAACAGCACATCATCCCCTGGATAATTTAGTGCCATAGAAGGGATAGATGTTCACCGTGACGCTGAGGCAGCCTCACACCCTCTTCCCTTTGTATTTAGATTCTTTCCAAACATAAAAGCACTTTTCCTGCACAGGTGAGTATAAATGTCAACATGGTAGAGAAAAAAAAAATAGAAAGAAAGAGGAGTATTTTATACATCAGAGATTGCTGACAATCAGATGAGGATTTTAAAGGCATTGGGTACCTAGCAATTCCTATGGGTAGCTAAGTAGCTTTGCCTGGGAAACTAGAGGTAGAATCATAGAATCATAGAATGGTTTAGGTTGGAAAGGACCTTGAAGATCATTGAATTCCAACCCCCCTGCCATAGGCAGGGACACCTCCCACTAGACCAGGTTGCCCAAGGCCACGTCCAGCCTGGCCTTAAACACCTCCAGGGATGGGGCCTCAACAACCTCTCTGGGCAAGAGGTAGTGTTGCCCATAAAGAATTTTCATCCTGAATAAGTCCAGAAAACAAAATTCTGCCAGTTTTCTTATTTCCTTCAGTATAAACCTAAAGCAGACATTTTCAATATCTTCTCATCTGCAAACCCCTTTTTTTTTCTCCCTCCAGTGCTGTATAGCAACATTTAGGCCTACAAACATCTCAGCTGTGTTAATTACCACAAGCCTTCAGGGAAAACGGGTCAAATGTTATCCTAGAGTAATCCAAAATTATTGCTTTCCAAGCCACTGTAAAACTGAATAGGGAGGAAAGGAAGAGTGCAATGACACCACCTTCAGGCCAGGAAGACTTCGGGTGTCAATGAAACAGAGCTGGATCTAGCCCTGTTCAAAAATAAAGTCACATTTTGAGCAGGACTTGGTAGTTGTATATTCATGGCTGTGGGATAGGGCAGCGCAGAGAGTGGAAGAAGTAATTTAATAAGTGGAAAATTTGGAAGAGATGAAGACTGGACCGGAAAACGAAGGTGGCAACCCCTAAGACGGCTCCTTTGAAGCTATCTCAGGTCCATGAGCATGGCAATCACACCTTCATCTGGAGAACTGTGGTTAGATCAGCTTGACACAGAGACACATCGGTGATACCTGCTTTAACTTGTCTGTAAAAAAAAGACACCTTTGGTTGTGATGTTCTTGGGACTTTCACATTTAGAGATTTGTACAGTACCTTGTGCAATGTTGCTTTGCTCTTATTTTCTCAGCACACTGCTGTTCTCCCTTAATCTTCTAATCTTAATCTTAATCTTCTCCAGTTGACCACAATTTTTTTTTCAAGGGAAAAGAGGGGAGGAAAGGACAGGAAAGACTGCCTGTTTTTTGTGTTTTTTTTTTTTTTAATTATTATTGTTTGTTTGTGTTTTGTTTTTTTTTCTCCAGAAAACAGAAAGATACTATTTATCAAGACACTTCATGTAGAGTCACTCCACTTGGTTTGCAGGATTCAGGTATGGTTTACAGCACTAAACTGGAGTTAGCAATCTCAGCAAGCCCCAAGTGGCCATTTGCAGAGCTGCTGAGAAGAGAGGGTCTGTACGAGGCTTGTAGTGCTCAGCGTGTAACCAGCTTTGATCCTCACAATGAGTATGTTTGGGCTCGATGCTGTGTGAATGCCAATAATCCCTTCCTGGACCAGAGGTGACCCTGAAGGCAATATCACTACCTTCATGCTGGGTCTATGCTAACAAATCCACTGGGCTCAAATAGACTCTGTACAACATAATGTCTATGGTCAGGGTGTCCAAGGGACAATTAAACTGCAAACCCAGACAAGTCACACTCAGAATGTGAGGAAGGAGTAGCATAATCTGAACATTAACTAATTAAATGGGGCAGGGGAAGAGAGGGGAAGCAAACCCCACAACCCAAGCCATTGAGGGGATCTGACATAAAGTCTGAGAAAGCTTTTGACCATGGCAGACTTTCTTTCTCTGGGAAATAAATATCTTATCATGGAATATTTGGTCAGTAGTGTAATTTAGGGACCCAACTTTATCTCTTCATCATCTCTTCATCAATAAACTAGCTAATTCCAATCATATTTTGTTACAATCTCTTATTTCTGAGGTCTGCTTAACAATTTCAGTATGTCTAGAACACTTCTGATTTCAAAGAAATGCCAATCAAATTGGCTTAATTTCTTAGCATGTGAATAAACTTCATCTCACTCTGGCAGTTGTCTTTTCAAGGAGTAAGTGTTTGTTTCTTAGACAAGGTCTTCCAGTCATGGCTTGAGAATCTCCCTCGCTTCCCAGTAAGATTCTATTTTACAGAATCACTCATTACATGCAGCCATGTCTTGCTAGGCAATAATTACTCATCCACAAATAAAGCCATTATGAGCTGGGTAGTGGTGAGACTGTAAGTCAAGGACATACATGTGTACCTGCGTCTGCTTCAAGAGAAAATAAAAGATATCCAGGTGTCCTCCATGAGCCTTGTAACACACCCCATATCATGAGAGTCTCTTTTATCTCAGCCAGTGGATGGCTGGAGAAAGAATCATAGGATCATAGAATAGTTTGGGTTGGAAGGGACACTTAGAGGTCATCTATTCTACCCTCCTGCAATGGGGAGGGACATCTTCAACCAGATCAGGTTGCTCAGAGCCCCTTCCAACCTGACCTTGAATGTTTCCAGGGATGGGGCATCTCCCACCTCTCTGGGCAACCTGGGCCAGTGTCTCACCACCCTCATTGTAAAAAATTTCTTCCTTACGATCAGGGAATTATCCATGTGAT
The DNA here is from genome assembly GCA_008711295.1 of Anarhynchus alexandrinus. Lineage (NCBI taxonomy): Eukaryota > Metazoa > Chordata > Aves > Charadriiformes > Charadriidae > Anarhynchus > Anarhynchus alexandrinus. The sequence goes on along the minus strand of VUYV01000718.1, from coordinate 51,577 downwards.
CACTCAGAAATAGCAAACAACTATGACATGCAGCAAATTGAAGCTGGACCGTCCCTGAGAGCCTTGGATTTGTTATGGAGGGTTTTGCTTGTCTGGTTTCTGGCAGGTTTATAGCTGGGCTTGTTATCTCTACCTCGCTGTGTCCCTGAGCTGCGTATCATGTGCCTGTGCAGAACAACACAGGGAAGAGCAGAGCAGTGGTGGCACAAAAGTGCTGCTTGGGATCCCCAAGTCCCAAATAGGTTTGGTTTTTGCGTTTATGTTTTTGGTTTTTTGGGTTTTTTTAACATCACATATCACTCACGAGCAGCAGCAGCATTTATGTGCTGTGTACAGTGGTTCAATGACGTAAGGGTGAGGTCTGGAAGGAATCAAAGACGTCATTCCCATTAAAGCAAAATGGGAGTTTTTTTCTAAATACAATAAAGGGTAATATTAAAATATGGCAACTGCCTATCCTAACTGGCAACAGACAGTCTTAAAAATCTATTAAAGGAGATTAAAGATGTGGAAAGCGTGTTAGTTCATAAGCCAACAAACATAAGAGCTTTAAGAGGGAAGGTTAGAAGCTGACTGTAGGATTCCTACCCAGCTCACTGATGATAAATGTAAATACGATTTCATACAGCGCAGAGGCAATCTTTCCAGTCACACACAAAGGGATTGATCAGGGAAGGAGCTCAGGACTGTAATAAAAAATGCAGGCTCTTCACTTGTAAATAGAATTGTTTTCAGATGGCCAAATCTTCCTTTAATCACCACTAAAGGTATCACATGAGCCAGCAGTTCTGCGTCTATTTTTTCTTGCAGATAACAAGGTTAATTGACAACTGCAGCATCCTGATAAGGCCTAGGTGGAAGATGAAATGTAGTGCCAGAGACAGATAGAGCAAGATAGCTCTAATGACCAGCATTAACAAGGATGCTGACCATTATTAAATCTGTGCTTTCATGGAAAGAAAAAAAAAAAAAGAAGTTACTTCTATATGCTATTTTGCAGCAAATAATCTAATGACAGCAAATGAGACACTTAAATCCGAGAGGACCAATGCAGTGATTTCTAGTGATTTGGAGAGTTACACACCTGACAATTAGGAATGAAAGACACAACAAGGGGTGTGTTTTGACAAGCAGTTATTTCAAAAAAGTTTCAGAGGGAGAGAAGAGAAGATTCAGTGCCTATGCCAGAAAGAGTGGAAGCAGTTATTGGATGTATAAAGAGGAGAATAACATGTTATTTTTGCTCTCTGTATTGTTTCTGTGGAATTTGTCCAGGAAAACAACATGCCCTTGTGCACTGCTGCTNAAAAAAAAAAAAAAAAAAAAAGACCTACTAAAGCTTACAGAAAATGTTTACATTTGACACAATCTGCAAAACAGACATTTGCTGCTGAGCAGATCATACCAGGCTCATTTTATAGTCAGTGGGAAAAAATAGGCACTTTTCAGGTGCGAGACATATAGCGTATTTCAGATATTTATTTTAGGGTGAGATAAATCGTGGCCTGATTTCCACTGACTGTTTTCACTGGCTCTCCAGTGATGGCCAAGAGTCAAGAGGGAGTAACTCCAGTGGAGACATTCCTAATGCAAAAACTGATATTTAAATGTATAGATCACAGACTGAAAGACAAAAGAAGCCTGTTTTGGTTATCATAAAGCTGACGCAGAGATTACTGATAATGGTCTAATATGAACATACCATATTGGAAGGAAATAAGGCCTTCTGATAAGGTCTTTAACCTAATGGTAAAAGGCTTGGGTGGAGTGGCTAGAAGTTAAAGTCAGATTACTTCATATTAGAAATAAAGCACATTTTTAGTATTTGAAATAGTAAGCAACTCTAAGTCAAGCCATAAATTCTTCCTTTCTGATGTCCTCATATCAAAATTAATGTCTTTCTGGAGAAGATGCTTTAGTCGGACACAAATCATTGAGCACAGGCTCAGCATGGGTTGAATTTCACAGAATCATAGAATCATTTAGGTTGGAAAAGACCCTTAAAATCATCGAGTGCAACCATTAACCTGACACTGCCAAAACCACCACTAAACCATGTCCCTCAGCACCACGTCTATCCATCTTTTTAATAGCTCCAGGGACGGTGACTCCACCACTGCCCTGGGCAGCCTGTGCCAGTGCTTGACAACCCTTGTGGTGAAGAAATTTTTCCTAATATCCAATCTAAACCTCCCCTGGCACAACTTGAGGCCATTTTCTCTTGTCCTATCGCCTGTTACTTGGGAGTAGAAACCGACCCCCACCTCACTACACCCTCCTTTCAGGTAGTTGTAGAGAGCGATAATGTCTCCCCTCAGCCTCCTTTTCTCCAGGCTGAACAACCCCAGTTCCCTCAGCTGCTCCTCATCAGACTTGTGCTCCAGACCCCTCACAAGCTCTGTTCCTCTTCTTTAGATGCAAGATGCAGTCCTGAGAAGCAACTATGAGCTTTTTCAGTTTTTCTTGTCATGTTATTAATAAAGACACAACATACTTGGCCTGTCAACCATATACGGATGCTAGCAGTGTTAGAGTGGGTTTTGGTATGCAGGGGATCATATAAGATCATGAAACATCATGTTACATTATGATTTTTTACCTTAAAATCTATGAGTTTAAGCACTCATGAAAGTCCCATATTGCCCTACTCTATATGTAATAGGACGCACATTCTAATAGAAGAGCAGTACAATTATCTACTGCCATCATTGCTCTCCTGTAGTCAAGGTTAAAAATCAGTGTTGTATTTCCTATTTAATTAATCTCTAACTTTGTCAGGTATTGTAATCTGAAATCTTTCTGCCTTTCTTTCTTTCTTCCTTTCTTCCTTCCCTCATTCCTTCCTTCCTTTGTTCCTTCCTTCCTTCTTTCTTTCCTTCTTTCTTTCTTCCTTCCTTTCTTCCTTCCTTCCTTCGTTCTTATTCTGTTTCTCTTTCTTTCTTAACATAGTAAGTAACAGAAGTGAGTCCATTCATTTTTGTTGTTCATAGGAATATTTTTCCAAACATTTTTCTTGTTCCTGCTTTACAAGGAGTTATCCTGAATAGTTGTTTTGGTTTTGGTGGGGTTTTTTTGTTTTGTTTTTGTTTTTTAAATATATGTGTTAAACTGCGGTGTGTAACAATGCTCAGAAGTTATTAAAACCAAGGAAAAGACTTTATAATGTAGGTTTAAAGAGAACTCTGTTCGCTTCAGCAGGCTCTTATTCTGTATATGATTCAGACTCACACATTTTGAAAGGATGATACATAATAAGAACTTAAAATATCATGTATATGCCAGATATGGTGATTGCCAAAAATTCTGGTAAAACTTCAGATTGTTGCTCTGATTAGGATCAATATCTTCAAGAGACCGGTGAAGGCTGGCCTGCACAGAACAGCCATGTCCCTTTTCTCAGCAAACTACTCAAGATCCCACCTAGACCTTCTCATGCTTTAAGACAGGGTCTGATACCTAAATCTGTGGCTTTCACATTCCAGATATTCAAGCTACATAATAAAATTAAAGCAGACAGCTCCATCAAAGCCCTCTTAAAATAGCTTATGGGCTACTGATTAAGAAATCTTCCTGTGACTGGTGGATCCAAGTCCTTTCCATCCAAAAGAGCAGAGAACCGAATCCTTCCTTGGTAGTGGGGATAGAGTGATCACATGGCTGCTATCTGAAAAGAAGGAAGATAGCAAAGGAGCACTGCTCAATTTGACATTTTCCCTCAGAAGAAGATTTCCAAGTCTGGGTCTGGAGAAGCTGCTCATATTCAATGTCTTCCCTGAGCTTAAGGAGAGGAGCTTAGCTACTGCACATAACATCACCCGTTTATCCTCAAAGGCTATATAAAGAGATTCACAAAGTATTTTCAACTAATTAATTCTTCCTGTTTGGGTCATACACCTTCTTCTTAGGTACGTCTCAACGTCTCAGCTAAACATGTAGTATCTGTAGCCTGGGTTCTGCCTCCTGTCACTACCTAGTGTTATTAAATTGCTATAACCTGCTACATCTGAATTTTGATCATTGACTTATGAATTATTTATAGCAAAGGACCTTGGCTATGATCTAAACAGGGGATTATAATTATGTTATAAATCATTAATTAGGAAAACAACCTCATGTTTGACAAGACTGTTTTTGCCATTTTGTCAAACACATTAACCTTGTTAGAGGCATGCGCTTCTTTCGTCCCATTATCCACCCAAACAACTGCAACATCAGTTTACTAAAAAAGTTGTCTGTCTTTTGCCTGCAGGAATATTTTACATTTTTATTCACTGATGATATCTGAGTCTTTCCTAAAAGTTTTATGAAACCAAACAATGCAGAATTTGACTATCTCTGCCTGGTCCTCTCTATTTCCATGACACTGCAGTTTCAGGTCCCTTGGGTCACTGAAAACCCAACCTGTCTGCAGATCCCAGAGAGCCGTAACAAATGGTGCTTGTTCGGGACGGACTAACAAGAAACTACTTTGACTGATTTTAACTCTTCTTCTTTTTTTTCTTTAGTCATCTATCCATTGACTGAAATGTTCTTCTGAACAAAACAAACTGCCTAAAATTAGTCTACCTGTGGAATATAGCTGCGAGGAGAGAGACTGCATGGTGCAAATAGAAACATATAGAAAAAATTTTTTGTAGATCATTTAATTTCTAAAGAAATTTCTGAAGAAACTATTGGTCAATATTACTAATCAGTAATGATCAGGTCATGATCTTCAGCTGAATAGATTAACAATATATTTGCAGGCATGTAAGAAAAGAGCATTTATAGCAAGATAATGACATACTATGGGTCTTTATGGGAACTTCTTTCTATGCACAAGGGAGACCCCAAGCAAAGGATCACAGGGAAAATCATTGTAAAGCTTTTTGAGTCTTCATCACATTTGGGTTTTGGAGATTAGGACCAATTTTTCTCCAAAGACCAGACTTCTGTCTCCCTTTATAGAACAAATTGACAAATCTTATGACCTTACAGTTCTAGAGTTTTGATTTGTAATAGTGAGCATATAATAAGAGCTCCTGCTCACATTTTTCTCCTATTCCTCATCTCTTTTTCTTCCTCTGTTTTCCCTGGTCCAGAAAATTATATTTTTTTGGTCATACATTTATGGAACATTTTTAATTTTTCATAAATTTTGCTTTCATGTAAAATTCAGGTTGTGGCTGTCAACTCCATTTCCCTCTGAAACAAAAACTTACCCCAAAATATTTTCTGGTACTTGAGCTTCCCTTCTTCACAAAAATGTGAGTTTTCAACCAGAGAATGTTATAAACCTCATCCAGAAGGGAGTAGTTTTATTCAGTCCATTTTAAACATAAAATTTTTCTTTGGAACTCATGGCTGCAGAACAGGATAACAAAAGATGTTGTCATGCAGAAAATATCCTTTATTTAAGAAATCAGAGAATGGTTTAGGTGGGAAGGGACCTTAAAGATCATCGAGTTCCAATCCCCCTGCCATGGGTAGGGACACCCAGGTTGCTCCAAGCCCCATCCAGCCTGGCCTTGCACACCTCCAGGGATGGGGCAGCCACAACCTCTCTGGGCAACCTGTTCCAGTGCCTCACTACCCTCACAGTGAAAAATTTCTTCCTAATATCTAATCTAAATCTCCCCTCTTCCAGTTTGAAACCATTTCCCCCCATCCTATTGCTACATTCCCTGATAGGGTCCCTCCCCATCTTTCCTGTGGGCCCCCTTTAAGTACTGGAAGGCTGCTATAAGGTCTCCCCAGAGCGTTTTCTTTTCCAGGCTGAACAATCCCAACTCTCTCAACCTGTCATTGTAGGAGAGGTACTCCCTCCCTCTGATCATTTTTGTGGCCCTCCTCTGGACCCACTCCAACAGGTCCATGTCCTTCTTATGTTGAGGGCTCCAGAGCTGGATGCAATATTCCAGGTGAGGTCTCACGAGAGTGGAGTAGAGGGACAGAATCACCTCTCTCGACCTTCTGGCCACACTTCTTTTGATGCAGCCCAGGATGCAGTTGGCTTTCTGGGCTGCAAGCATGCATAACTGGCTCATGTTGAGATTCTTGTCAATCAGCACATCCAGGTCCTTCTCCTCAGGGCTTCTCTCAATCCATTCTCTGCCCAGCCTGTATTTGTGCATGGGATTGCGGCGGCCCAGGCGCAGGACCTTGCCCTTGGCCTGGCTGAACTTCATGAGGTTTGCATAGGCCCACCTCTCAAGCCTGTCAAGGTCCCCCTGGATGGCATCCCTCCCCTCCAGCATGTCGACCTCTCCACACAGCTTGGTGTCGTCGGCAAACTTGCTGAGGGTGCACTCAATCCCACTGTCCATGTTGCTGACAAAGATGTTCAACAGCACCGGTCCCAGGACCATCCCTGAGGAACACCACTTGTCATTGGTTTCCACTTGGACATCGAGCCATTGACCACAACTTTTTGAGTGTGACTATCCAGCCCCTTTTAAGCCCCTTAGCAAACACACGCGCAAGGGAAGAACTTGTTGTGTGCCAAATTATGCTGTATACAGCCTTAGGGGGAACTTGATCTTCCTGGGCACACCTTGAATTTAGTTAACACTGCTGATGTCATGTCAAGCTCTTGCTTTTGCCTAGAAATGGTCTTGCAGCTTTCTACTTCTATGCAGTTGTATAGTCACTACTGTCAAATCAATGAGTGCTGAGACCGACCTGATGGCTGTTCTTTCAGTAGTAATAGATCCCAAGTCTTGTCAGGCAGGGACTCTTGCATACATTTGTAACTGCCTTTCTACCCCTGGAAGCAAAATATCTGTCAGGGAGACAGAATAGTAATAAGAAAAAAAAAAGTCCAGAGATATACACTGAAACAAATGAGCTGCAACACATTGTTGAAAGAAAATGGCTTCTTTTGTGATTTTCATACCTCCTTTGTTCTATAAAATGCCAATAATATGACAGCACAGTACTTAGTTATGGCCAGTACTCTAGACACCTCTGTGCTCTGTAAATAACATTTATATTGCCAAAATTTTCCCATGTACAGAAAGTTTTTTATTATCATCATCATGATTCCCTTGTGTGTCATCTCTACCTTCTGGCAGATTGTCATTTTCATTGCTTTTCCTTGAAGAAATTCCTCTTATTTCTCTCTTCTTTTCAAACTGAAGTCCTGTTTGGAGAAATATAAGTTTTTCAGAAGGTCTGGATAATACATAGAGATCATAGTCACATCATCTTTCATTTCATTTTCCAGTCTTCCTTAATTTTGGTTTTTAAGTTGTCCATAATTTTAGTTTTTATTGACTATTTTCTTGATCCCTTCTAATTGGGCTCACAATTAGACAATCAATCAGAAAAGTCTTTTCTATAAGTTTAATCCATGTTATTCAGTTCTCAGATGTTTGTTTCTAACGCAAGCTTCTTATGCTTTTTCAGCCACCCTACGTTACATGGGACATCCACGCACGACTGTTGCACACTACAGAGCATCTACAGGAGGCCGGTGCCTTCTAGATCAGCAGTTGGAGGACATTAGAATGTCCTTTAGGACACCAAGAAGACATCAAGGGGAGAATTAGTTACTTGAAAAATGGCATTTATGGTGTCCTGCTTGGCCCTCACCTACCAAAACATAAAGGTACAGGTTTCCTGTAGGTCCTGCAGCAAGAGCAACTTCACTGCATAAGTATTTTAGATGTCCAATATGATGGAGTTTAGTCAACTGTCTCCTATCCTATCCCTGGTGCCTTATGGC